>MU228409.1:2412117-2465776 GCA_018584345.1 Thuja plicata
TAGTTTCTCTCAAACTCAGAGAGCTGAACCCTTAAGCAGTTAAAAGTTTTTCAATAAATAGCCACGCAGGGCTTCAACAACTAACTTAGTAAAAATTGTCTTTCTTGAAAGTAAATATTTCTAGATCAAATAACTATACTAAGCATTAAGCAAAAAAAACTGGACTGGGAGCAAAAAATGCCTTCAAGAAGTTTCCAAGTGTTCCAGACGGTTAAGGAGTTGAGGTTGCTACAAGTCATGCTGCATTCCAATCTTCAAATGTGGCTGTAAATGCTGATATTACCGGTTGGTGTGGCAAACCAATAAAATTGATCCTCTATTTCCAGACTTCTTTCTCCCTTTTGATCTCAGCTACCTTTTCTTTGTGCATAACCAAATGACCTTGCTGGAGGATCATCATTGATTCTATCCGTGCAACTTTTGTGAAATGCTCATCTGTAGGTGCCTTCATCCTTTTGAGCTCATCAAACCAGATGTTTAAATCCTTGATTACCTGTTCAACCGGTTTATCTGACTCCTCTTGAGCTTCCTGGCACCGCTCATCAATCCTTTTTATATCATGAGAGATGATTTCTTTAATCATTCGTAGCCCCTTCATGAGATCCTTTACCTTAGAAATTCCCATGGCCACAACTTCATTTCTCTATTCTATACATTCCTTTATAACATAAAGAACTTTGTCATCCAGTCCTAGCACTGACCTCTCCATGAGGAACTTTTGCAAACCGTACTCTTCAACTTCTTCAATCTAATGGAGCTCTCTGGTCCAGGTAGTCTTATATAGCTCCCATTCTTCAATGTTGGCTTCTGCTTTCTTTACCAGGTGATCTCCTTCATTATGGGTTTGATCTAGATGACTTAGCTGCTTGACAACCTCTGATTTTACGCGCTCTACCCAATCATCAAATGCTTTGCTCACTGCCTTGCTTCTTTGAACTTGGTCAAGAAATCATTGATTATCAAGGGATTTCACATCAATGGAGGCCAACATTTCACTCAGAGGAAAGGGTTCAGGATGTTGGATGGAATTGATGTATTGGGCCATACTCTTCATAGCCTCTTTCATTTCTTGTTTGTCCTTGGCATCTTTCTAGACTCTACTAACAATTTTCTTATTTGACACCTCAAAAAATCTCATATCAGCGGCTCTGGTGTCTCTCCCTAAATCCACCTTGGATATTTGAAAATCTTGGACTAAAGCCTCTCCTTCAGCTTTGTCCTCTTTAGGCTTTGCAATCTCTGCCATCCAGTGACCACTGCTTTCATCAAAATCGATTCTGGACTCCATCTTCATTTTCTTAACCTTACAAGATTTTCCCAAACACCTGCTTACTACATCATCAATGGGTACTGATAAAGGAACCACATTTATTTTCTTGGCTACTAGGGTCTCCAGCCATGGTGGGGCAGCAAAGGATTTATTTTGAGTATCATAGTTACTCAAAAGAGCTAGCGATTCTTTCAGAGTATCCTCTGTTTCCTCCTGTATCTGCTGATCATCTGCCATCTTAGGTACACTATGGTCTTCAAATGGAACTGATTTTGGATCAAGGTCTAATGAGTCTAAATTCATGATGATGTTGGGAGTAGCTTTCTTCCTATGAGCCCTTTCTTTTACCCTTAGACTTGATCTGGTCAATCAGACTTCGGGTTCAGCTTGGTCTTGAACTTGAACTTGTGAAGAAATTGGTTCAAGTTCAAGTTCAAGTTCAGGTTTAGCTTTTCCTGCACAGGATTGATCAACACTTAAGTTAGTTAAAATAGAAGTTTTCTTCTTCGTTGAACTCCTCTTTTTGGTTTTTACTTGTTTCGTGGCAGACTGCAAAGGAGTAACATAAACTCTTTTCTTCAACAACCATGTTTTTGTTCTTTCAATCACCCTTTTCATTCTTTTATGCAAATCATCTTCTTCCAGTACCGTCCAATCTAACTCAAGAATAGGGAGGGCCTCGACCTTCTCTGAGTATTGAGAGTCTAAGACATCAATCTCATTGTCTTCGCCTACCCCGTCTATATCCAAATCCAGCTTGAAGGTGATGATTTATTTCAAAGTTAACCGTGACCACAGTTTTTTCCTTACCTCCAGTTCATCAGAACAGTTGGCCCAAAAATCCTCTAACTTAGGGATGTGCATGAATGTCTCTGGGACATTGAGATTTGCTCCTGCAAAGCCTCTATAGTCAAAATTGACCCTGGGAGTATAAGTCTGTAAACATAGGGCATCCAACTCTTCTTTTATAATCATAGCATCTTGGAAACTTTTGCACTTGTAGTATCCTAATTCAATAGGAAAAAGAACACCTGAAGTCTTCTTTGGGGTCCCAGCCTTTTGTTCAACCAGAATGAGCTGCTTGCATAGCTCCATTAAGACCACATCATCTAAACAAAATCTAGGAAGCCGCAAGGGTTCCTCATCAAATGCTCCAACCCTAAGATAGGTAAACCTTTGAAACTGTATGAAATGATAGCCATAAACATTGATCACCTGTTTAGCTTCTTCAAAAAGGCTGCAATTTTCTTTCCCTCGCAACTCAAAAACTAACTTTCCTAAAAATCTGTCATTTACTGTTTTGAACACACTGGAGAACTTCTCCTTCTGTAAGCATGTGAAGTAATCATATATCCTCATATCACTTGTCCACAATTCATGAGGTAATCCTTCCCAAGCTCTGCAACATGCTAAGACATAAACAAGGTAGGAAGACATATAAAATTCCATCAAATTAGTCATGTTTAAGAGTTCTCTATAGAGATTTTCTGCTATTAGGTCAGCCCAGTTAATAAACTTATCTCCTTCTATAATCTTCTGGATGAAACAGTACATCCAGTTTTTGCAATGAAATGCATGAGGATTCCCTTTCACCCTATTTAGAAGAAGCACCATATCGACTATGTCCTTTCAGAGGTGCTCAATCGTCAAAGGCTTTGGCAACCTGGATCCTCCTTTCTTTAGTTTTGCAAGCCATACCTGGGCTATCGAGGAGCTGTATTTTTTCTTATCTACCTCGTACACATGATCTTCTTCCGCATAAGTCCATGGTTCATACGGCTCCTTATCTAGAATTCGCAGGGCCGCCATTAATGTTTCTTGACTGATTTTGACCAAGATTTCTCCTGATGCATCCTTAATACATCTATTCTTAGCGTCATATTTGTTAGCGCACTCTAACACCAGTTCAGGGCAAATTAGAGCTGAAGGAAATGCAGCAGCTTCTAAAAGTCCGCTTCCTGCTAGCTTCCTAGAAAAAGAACCCTCGGAAGAATTTCAGACTCTATCACAAAGCTCCCCTAGGTTTACATTCAACAAGAAGGTATCCCCTATGTCTATAAGAGAAACTAACAGGTGGTTTCTACTCTCCTCTTTAGGAAGTTTTGGATGGAACAATGACATCTTACCAATATGAGGAGAAAAGACTTACAACACTGAAAGAGCCTCTGAAAACTGAAAATTGCAAAGGGGAAAGATAACTCACCGATTTCCTGCGCACCAGTTTTCTGTAAATTTCTCGCCACCAATTCCGTCGCTCCTTCTCCTTCTCCAGACAAAATAACTAACAGAAAAGTCTTAATCATTCCTCATTTATTCACAAATGTCTTGTAGGATCCTTAATAAATCTTCGAAGTATGTCTATAATAAATGTTTTAATGGAAGAATGATTAATATGACATGTCCAGGCACTCTTAATTAATCCACCAAGTATTTTGGCATGAATATCTCAATTCACAAGGAAAATCTCTGATAGCCATATCTGTATATTAATGAATCCCTCTACGTCACGTTGTCAACTGTCATTTCCAATTCTCACATGCACGAGCCATCTAGTTGAACGGGACAATCTCTGTACGACAGCTTCCAAAACTTAATAAATACTCAGAGCGCTACAAAACAGAAACATTCTTTTGGAAGAGAAGACAATCCCACTGAATTCTCTGTGTATAAGCTATCATATTACAAACATGAACTTGAACTTGAACTAACTTAAGGTTCAAGACTAGGTTCAAGTTCAGGTTCATCTTTGAGACCGACAGACCTTTTGAGGGATAGACAAACATGGGCATTACAAGACTCAGAAGCGGTAACGGGTTGAACTTGAACTTGAACCAACTTAACAAAGTTCAAGTTCAACTTCGACTTAAAGACTTTTACTGACCAAGACTAAAACTGGGAGCTGAGAAAAATGAAGGTAACACCATCCATTTCTCCTTCCTGACTTCCTGGATACCAAGGTCAAAAATGTTTATGATGATATCCTCAGGGTAGTTGAACCGATGTTCTAATATCAAGCATTTAGTCCTCTTCTTGAACATACCCATGATAAAGTCTTCATTATCTGCACACCTGGACACAGACGTGGCTAGATGATAAGGCTCAAAATACTTATCAAACTATGTCCACCCACCTTTGGTTATGATGAAGTGATGGGCTCTAGTGAGGGCAGGAAAGATGTTTCCCTTCATCTTTCCAGTCAGGGCTTCTTCCTGTAGCCCACCCAATTGCCTTATGATTTATGCTACTCCAATCTTGAGAGGGACTCTGTAGGGCAGCACATAAGGGGTTCCCCTGAATCCATAAACCCTAATTACTATAGAAAAAGGGTACAAAATTAGATCTCCCCAATTGTGAGCAATTTTTAGCTCTGGGGGCATATTGCATAGGTCTTAAAAGCCTCATCATTTCAGTGTGGACCCTAGCATTTTGGTTGCTCAACAATGACTTGAGTCTAGTTGCAAAAACCTTATCAAAATAAACATAACTAGCACTCTTCCTATCCCATGACAGATCTATACTCCACATCTAAACAAACAATTCTTCATCACCTTGGAACTTAGTCAATTCCATTTCTTCCTCAAAGAAGTTTGCATTGTTGAACAAGAACACATGCATCATGAGGGAATACCATCCCATTGGTTTGTGTATGTTGTTGTCTTGAATTCATGCCAGACCCTCATGCATTTCCTGGGCAATATAAGATGCAAAATCAAATACTACTAATAGGTGGGGATGCAAAATTTGAACAACCATTAGCATTATGTGGATAAGCATTGTTACATCTTCATCTACCCCCCAAAACTTGGCATAGAGCACTGTACATCTTTCTGGCCTTGCCATTAAAAAGATCCAACTTGAAAGGTTCTGGGGTCATAGGCCCTACTACAACCAAGTCTCCTATTTTATTAAAATATCCCTTCAATGACTCATCCCTGTAATACTCCCTCTGAGTCTGGTATACTTCTTTAAAGTACTCAAAATCAATATCATCCATGTGCTCTGAGGTGTCATTCAGCTTGAAGATCCTTCTAATTTCATTAGCTGATACAATTAACAACACATTTCCCTGGGTATCCCTAACAACCCTAGCCACCTTGTCATAAGTGTTTGCAATTAAAGTGAGAAAATTTTGTCCATGAACACACCAGGTGCTATCAATTTTCCCACATCTAACTCCCAAATGTTACAGTCTGGGGTAGGGGTATTCCTCTTGCTATAGGCTGTTCTGAACAGAGTAAGGCCATCAAAACTGGTCTTGACATCTTTCGCCCATCTACTAGAATCATATAACCCATCTCCAATTTTGAAGCGGGGATGTGGTGGAACTACCCTTTTAATTTGAGTGGCATCTCCTGTGGACAGTGGTAATTGCTATAACAAATCTTCCATAACGTTTCTTTTTTGATAATCAACCTCTCCAGAA
Organism: Thuja plicata; assembly: GCA_018584345.1. NCBI lineage: Eukaryota > Viridiplantae > Streptophyta > Pinopsida > Cupressales > Cupressaceae > Thuja > Thuja plicata. The sequence continues at coordinate 2,417,811 of MU228409.1, forward strand.
ATCTCAACTCTAGGGGCCATTCTAAGGTTTTTCTTTCGATATTAGATTTAAATTCTGAGGCAAAGTTCTAAAAACCTTTCTGAATTGCAAATCCCACTACAATCTGAATGCTGGTGAATCAGAAAAGCTTACCCGTTCTGCACAGAAGTCGCGTGAAGCCAATTTTCTCTGCATTCCCATTTTTGCTCAAATGATTTTGATGAATAATTGTGACTGCAAGTCAACTTAATCAATTTGACGGCCTCAATCAAATTAGTCTATCAAATTGAATTCAACTGGAGTGACCACACGTTCTGTAATTAATTCGCAGGCTTCAATTTCACGGCTTAACGACTCTCTGCAACACATTTTATCAACTTTGAATTGAGTCATAGATTCTGACATCATTCTCTCAATCAAATCAGTCTATCAAATTGAATTCGACTGGAGTGACCACACGTTCTGTAATTAATTCGCAGACTTCAATTTCGCGGCTTAATGGCTCTCTGCAACACATTTTATCAACTTTGAATTTGAGTCGTAGATTCTGGACATCATTCTCTGCATCTGACGGCTATCTTATTTTCCTGAAAACAACTATTCACCAGGGACATGTGTCACCACCGCTTAATTGCTTACTCACTACATGTCGAGCATTTTCCTTTTAAGTGATTAAGCGAACCGTTAGATATAAAATAACTTAACTGCAGTTTAAACTCTTGCCAGCTCTGAATGTCCGGGTCCACCAGATGTCATCACCGCTTAATGGCTTGCCTGATAGATGTCATGCATCTTGGGTATAAGCCATTACACCCACTGTTAGATCTTTATGTGCTTTAGAAACCTTTATGTTGTCTGCGACTGGGCCCACATTCTTTCCAGGATAGGTGTCGCTACCGCTTAATCGCTTGCCCATTAGATGTCGCGCACTTTTCGTTTAAGCCATTAAGCAAGCTGTCAGATTTTTTCATACTTGCCCACTGTTTAACTAAGAACCTTTATGATTGTTCGGCCCCACCAAGGACACGTGTCACCGCCACTTAATCGCTTAATCGATAGATGTCGTTTACCTTTTGATTAAGCCATTAAGCGGGTCGTTCGATCAAAACCAACTTGCTCACCACATAAGATAATGACATAAAAGGGATTTTTCGTGGCGTGACTTAGGAATTATTAAAGCGGTTAGGATAACACAGTCTTTTAAAAAAAAAAAACCCATTTAATCATGAACACATGACTTGAGATAACTTAAGTGACTGAAAAATTAACATGAAAATAGAATCGGCCAAGACACTTAGGGTTTTTTAGACATTTTCCACCATTTTCAACTAGGTTAAGGGTAAGAACAAACTCTGCAGAGGCATAAGAATAATTTTAATCCTGATTTCAAAGCCTTGGACACCACCAATGACAAGGGACCCTAAGAAAATTACAAGGCACAATTCAAACAGGAAATAGTACCAACACAATACACTACATACTTATAGGAGTTTTTATTCCTCCGTCATAGGATCCACTCCTTAATTATATGAGTTATTTTAACAACTCAAACAAACTCACACGTGCAACAAAATAATTGCTTGTATACGACTAACTATCTTAACAAATATTTAATATTCCCAACACTCGTAAATACTAAGTGAGCTATAAATTTAACTCACTTTGCCTCGTACACTCTATGTGGACATTGATTCCCAACACTCCCCTTAATGTGAACTGTTAGAGTAATAGTCTATCGGGTTATTAATTAAATCATTATGATCTAATTACTAACTCACCTATTCACTCTAGTTTGCTTTAGCTAACCTTAGGGTTTCCCTTTTAGGGTTTCGTGATTCCTTTTATAAGGATTCACTTCTTTGCATTTTATTAAGGAGATTGTATTTTGTATTCAGTTTGTTGATAATAGAAGTTTATTCTTTCAACATCGATATCATGTCTCTGGCTTTTTGGCCGCCATAGCTTCTTCTTTCTTCCTGTCTTTGCTTCTACTTTGTGACAGGTTTGCATGCAGGTGTTCTTAGGAGAATAGGGCATTTTCTATTTCCAACATGGTATCAGAGCCATCCTGCAGCTGGCTGTTCATTTTTTTGTTGAAGCAAGCGAGGGTTTGAAGTTCTTCAGTCTTTTCTGGTATTTTTTATTAGTTCTATGGGGTCTTTATTTTTTGGAGCACCTTGGACCAAAACCGACCTCACGGTTGCGTCTGGAAGGCCCAAAAACCCCAGAATCCATATAAAGCACATCTATTTTGGTCATCGAAGCGTTTGGGAGAATTTTTTTCGGCCTTCTAAGGCCGTACGGGCACGTTTTTAAACGCGCACTATGTAATTTTCTGGGCACCACCGCCGCTCTGCCTGCGTGCCACCTGCACGCCACCCCGACTGCCTCCACCACCGGCCCCCACCGCTCCATGGCCCCCACCGCGGCCCCACCCCGCCGGCTCCCACCGCTCGGCGCCCTCCGTGGCCCCGTCGCCCGGTCTACCGCCGCTCCGCCGGGTGGCACTTTTTTGTTAGCCCCCGCGGGCCCTTTACTTAGGCGGCCGGTCATATGCCAGAACAGGGGCTCGGCCCCAGCCCCTGCGCGCGCCATGCGCCCAGGGGCTATTTTTTTTAGCCCCAGGGGCTTAAAGCCTGTTTTTGAGGCCTTTCTAACCCCCCTGGACTGTTTTCGCTCTATCTTGAGCATTCGGGGGTCTTTTTCTGACTTCCATATACCATTGGAAAGCTCTTTCTGAGCACTATTCGATGATGGTAGTCAGGGTTTTGGGTTCTGCTATTTTGATAGCATTTTTTACTGTTGAAGTTTGATGTTTGTTTTTTGCCTTCCGGGAGCCATATCTTGCTCATCCGGAATCCTTTTTTAGCAAACCAGATATCGTCAGAAAGCTGGTTCAGTGAACTATTCAATTGTAGTGGTATTTTTCTAGATTCTACTCTAGGTTATCTCTCCTCTGAGTTTGGCAGTTTTTGCACTCTGGCGGATTGGTTGGGTTTACAGGTCCTTGGATCTCTTCTACTGTTCTTCTGGCTCACTCTTCTTTCTGACTTCTGAGCTTGTATGCTTCTCCACTGTTGCATCTTTGTTCTGTAAATGCACTGAGATAAAGTGCCTACTTCTGCATTTATGGGATTTCGAGCACCTTGTATGGTTTTTGTACTCGCACTCTGTTATAAAGTGCCATGGGGGGTTATGATGTTATGCCATTTTAGGCTCATCCACCTTTGTCAAGTGAGCGTACCTTCCATGACATTAGCCCATGCTATGGGTCGGTGACACTGCCCTTTATCTTGTGTTTGTACTTCTGTTGCACTGTTGGTGTTCCTGGTTCTTTCTTCTGCAGATGTTTCTGGCATTGCATTTCAGTGTTCCTGTCACCTCTCCCTGTTCAGCATTATGGGGGGTTCACCTGTTGGTTCTATTGCTTCCTTGGTTTGATTGATCAGCTCTTCAGACATTGTCTTCTCTACCTGGTCATGCACTTCAGTGGGGGTTCCAGCAGTTTCTTCTGACAGAGTTTACAGCTACATGCTTCAGAGATGCTTCTTGCTCTTTCTTGTTCCTTTCTCTGGGACATCTTTCCCTAGATTGGAGGCTTAGTTTCCTTCATCTAGTTTATTTCATGTTTTGGGTATCTGATCAGGCCTTGTTGCCGGGACCCATCTTTCCTACTTTCTGTAGTAGTTTCCTAGGTTTTGCTTCTACCTAAGCTTATCTTCAGGGGGTGTTAGAGTAATAGTCTATTGGGTTATTAATTAAATCATTATGATCTAATTACTAACTCACCTATTCAATCTAGTTTTCTTTAGCTAACCTTAGGGTTTCCCTTTTAGGGTTTCATGATTCCTTTTATAAGGATTCACTTCTTTGCATTTAATTAAGGAGATTGTATTTTGTATTCAGTTTGTTAATAATAGAAGTTTATTCTTTCAACATCGATATCATGTCTCTGGCTTTTTGGACGCCATAGCTTCTTCTCTCTTCTGTCTTTGCTTCTACTTTGTGACAGGTTTGCATGCAGGTGTTCTTTGGAGAATAGGGCATTTCCTATTTCCAACATGAACATGGTGTGAAAGTACATCATAATACTTGGTGACCACACACGGTAGCTCACAAAACACTATAAGATATTAGTGGGGACAAACACGTCTACTCATGTCAAACAATAGTGGAACTAGCCTCACTACACTTAGTAATTTCATCCAAGGACAGGAACAAACACATCTACCCATGGATCGAAGGATAGGGACTAACACATATATCCAAGGTCTTCTATAAAATTTAAATAGGGACAAACAATACATATATCCAAAAATAAGATCATGCACATGGACATACACATCTGCCCACAACAATTATAATTGGGGACAAATACATCCAATCATAATCACCAACTTGTGTGACTGGGTAGAAACACTTCCAATCACTTAAATCATCTTGTGAGTGGGTACAAACACATCCAATGACAAATAACCAACAATAGTGATTGGGGACAAACACATCCAGACACTAATATAATATTTTGATTTGATTTAAAGAACATATATCTCCTCATTATCTTCTTATGGGGGGTCTTTAGTATCCATCCCATGAAGACACTCTTCATCATCATCTAGTACCAATTCTTTATTTATATTTATATTTCCATACACGAGGTCCTTGGAAAGCTAAGTGCAATTCATAACAACGTGGCCCTTCTTCTTGCAATAGTAGCACAAGATTATATTCTTGAAGAAATCATTTCCCTTTCATGTAGAAGAACTATATTTGGAGGAACAACTAGACATATTCTTTCCATACATTACAATTTCATGTATAGTTGAGTAAGTTTTCTTAGCTATTTAATCAATCAAAGTACACATTATTTCCTCTAGGGTAGCATCTACTTTATTTAATGTGAAAACAATGTTTCCAAAATAGGAGGCATGCTATTTAACAAAATAGCTTTTGAGTCATAATCATCTACTTTAGCATTTATTACAGCTAGTTGATTCAATAGGCAATAAAACTTACCGATATGTTGAAAAATGTTATCACCTTCCATCATTTTTAGCCTAAAAAATTTCAACTTTAAACTCATCTTTTCACTTGTTGCTTGTGATTCAAACAAAACATTAAAATTATCTCACACTTCCTTTGAGGTCTTTGTTAATTTGATATGATGGGGGTATGCATCTAATAGTCCAAGACCAATAAGGTCTATTTCCCTTCTATCCTTTGTAGTCTACTTTGTGATTTCAATAGAACCAATTGACCTTCTTGTTGGTCCACTTACAACATCCCACGGATCCTTTTTAATAAGGATGAATTGTAACTTGATCTACCATGTGTGGAACTCTGAATCTTGAAACTTTTCTATCAAAATACTATTTTCTCCATATAAAGAAACACTATTATACTCACCCCTCCAATCTAAATAATGTCAAAGGTGTAAGGTTCCACCAATAATGCACCTTTGACTTTTATGACACGATATATCTAACTATACAAAAGAAACCAAATTCTTAAGATACCCAATAAAGGCAAATAAGGATTCTTAGAATTTTTGATAGACACGCTTTTAATAACATGATATTAACAACTTATGAAAATGATGCAATTTTAACTTTGACACAACCTGTCTCTAGAAGAGCTAAAAATACATTTTGAGGTACTATAACGACTATAACTAAATAATAAACTATAATGGATCCAGTAAGCCTAACAAGAGAAGGATGATGTCAATATATACAATCAAAGTTGTTTTGTAAGACACTTGTGACGTTTCCTCTCACAGTGAATTTATAATGCTCCCAATACTTAAATTATGGCTACATTTTTCAAGTTAAGAGATGGCCACAATAACAATCAGGCTTTTAATATCATTTGCCTCAATATTCAAATATCCATGGTTTCTGCAAAACATCACAACTTAAGAATTCCCAAAGAAATTGATGTTACCTGGGGCGTGTTGTCCATTTTAATACATCACCTTTCAAAACAAAATCATTGCAAAATGCTTAGCCTTGATGTAAATTGAAAAAACCTTTAGGCCCCGTTTGTTTGTAGGAATACGACTGGAATTGGCAGTGAGTTTTCCAGTTTTGAGCCAAATCCACCGTTTGGGTTGCAAAATTCAAAACCTGGTTTGTGTTTTCGAATTCTCATTTTGGGTGAACTTCTGGAAGTTCCACTTCCACTCAAATAGGTGGAATTCAAATTATAAACCTTGAATTCATTTTTTATTGGTTGCATTTTATATGGGGTTTCTCGATGGCTGGAGAGAGTCAAATCTCAGTAGGCTTCTTGAGATCTTGACAAAAAAAAGTTGAATCTTTCGATTCCCCTCCGTCAATGGCTAGAAATAGGAGAAGAGGATGAAGGAGAGTAGTATTTTGGCCATTTGTAGACTAAATGTTAATCGCAGGTACAGGTACAAAATAATGGGAGCTATTTTAGATTGTTGTGTACAATTCTTCTTGTGATGTCTTGCTTTTTGGAGGGAGGTTGTGCAAGGATTCTCAGGAAGAATCGACTGTGTGGTGGTTTGTTGCAGAAGTTAAAGAGCTCTTGAATAACTAATTCATATGTTTCAAGTGCCAAAGGAAAGGCCGTTTGGGGTTTTAGTGTTTCTGCAAATGGGATTCCAGTATGATTTTGCCAAGAGGCATTTCCTTCAAAGGAGACCATGGTTAGTGGCTTGACTAATGTGTTGTGTGACCCTTTGTTTGGGGGCTTCTATGGCTATCTATTTTAGCGAGTAGTGCCAAAGGTTGCGAGGCTTATGAAGCTGTTAAGGTGAGGTCTCTGTGAATAAGTGAGGTGGGCCTAGGATTTTTGTGGCCAGCCCCTATGTTGGACTCTTGGCTCATGTTTTGTGGGCCTTCAAGCGGTTGTAGTGGTAGATGTGGGTCTTGGGCATGGTGCAGGGCTCCTGTTTCCTGGATCCTTTTCTTGCAAATATTCTCTTGGAAGGATCATTTCCTCGAAGGATTTTTTTCTTGTAGATCCATCATCAAGGGTGTGTCTTGCCTCTGATTTGTTGTGGTTGTTATTCTGAACCGCATCCATTCTCATCAAAGAGAAAATACCAATAATAGTCATCTTCTGGGTTAACCAAACACAGAAGATGGATTGTCTCAGTCATCTTTCGGGTCAACCAAACAATCCAAACTATCTTCCAAATACACAAAATTGGAATTTCAAAACCTTATTTTGAAATAATCAGGTTTTGAGTCAAATTCTAATTCCTCAACCAAACGGGGCCTTATAGAGAAATTTGGGGCACCTTCTACCACTCTTTGAATGGATGTATACTCACAAGTCTTGTTCTCAAGTTTTTATTGGCCTCGTAGATAATATCTCATTATAGTACAAACGTAAGAGATACGAGCAATGATTCAAGTTGGTGACAAAATACCAAATTATCCACAACTATCTATTTATCATGTATGTTAAAGAGCTCTATAACAGACAATGAATTTGACATCATACATGAATAGTGAATCCTACTAGTGTGGATTATGTAGTAGCATTCAACTCCATACATATCTTCTTGTTAACGATTGTGGTTTAAATTTAGAATATTTGAATTGTTTTATGTGGATAGATTAAATATATAAAAATTATGTGACATGCATTTAAAATTCAACTTTACTAATTCAAAATTAAATATTGATTCAAAGTGATATGTTCTTGTTGAGTGTAGGGACTTAATATTTGTAGACACATAAAAATGTCCTTATTATGATTAGTATTTCTTCTATTGATTCAATGGATATTCTGTTCTATTTAATTAATTCATTGATATTTTATTCTATTTATTCATCTAATCATCTAATTATGCATGCAATTCATTAAATTAATTTATCTATTAATCCATTTATTTAATGAAGCGCTAAGTCTATCCTATCTCTAGCCTCTACCATATCATAAACAGTCTTGTTTATAACTCCTTCACCCCACCTATTTTCACCACTTATCAAATGTGGGATAAAAATTCCCTTCAACCACCTCCAACTACCTTTCCTTTATCCCACGTCCTTCCCCGAAACTCATCTCCCATATGAGGACAACTATAAAAGTACGCCTCACATTCAAAAGGCCTCTTGCATTTTTGGATTATTTGGTATCATACATCTTCATATCATTTCAACATATTGTATTTGCATCCATTTTATTTTTGAAGTTTCCATTTCTTCATAGCTTCTTCTATGTAATAGTGCTTCTGAGAGCAAATAATAACACACAAAGATCTTTAAGAATAGGAAGGCACTGGAATAATGTTTGATGTAATGCATTTAATTGTCTATCTAATGCATGTATGCGCATTTAGGAAATAATCCCATTATTGTGATGTTGCAAGAATCAGATCTCTAATTTGGTTTATCATTTCCCCCATCACACAATATCAAATAAGAAATAATTTCATTAGGTTGGAGAGAACAAATTTAGGAGAGAACAATCCTATTTCTTCATCTTAAGGGGGCATATTTATGGCCTCCTTATTGCAAATATTTTTATTACTTCAGGCATTTAAGGTAGAGTGCACTAGAATAATACAATTTTCTATGGTCAAATCACTCTCCTTTGTACATTTTGGTGGATTTCCTTGGATGCAATGCTTTCCTCGGTTATCCTTTGGATTGGTTGAACTAGCATAGTATAACTTGCCAGACCACTTGACCTCTCCTTTGCATACCATTTCAAGATTGGTTGACTAGCATAACACATTTTGCTAGACCATTTGACCTATCCTTTACATGGGTTGACTAGCATGACATAATTTTGTTAAACCATTCAACCTCTAATTTATACAGATTTTTATGAGTTGACTAGCATGCACTAGACCATCAACTCCCCCTTTACATTTTTTAATGGGTGGAACTAGCATAACACAATTTTCTATACCATTTCCTCCTCTTCTCTTTTTCTCGTTTCTCTCGTGGATCACCTGGCACATCACAAATGAATAGCATGTATCATCCATGGTTGTATTTTTCCTCCTCCATGATTTCATAACATAACACACTTTGCTAGTAGATCATATCATGGAGTCTTTACTTATCTTTGATGTGTTCTTTAACTCTTTCCATGTGACCACTTGTGCTTTTTCAATAACTTTCTGAGCTTGATGCTAACAGTTGAGACGTTTTATTTATTGAGGTATCTTAAACTAATTGACATGGAATCTTAGTAGGCATTACACTTTTATTTTTGTTTTATGTATCCTTGCCCATGGTTGTATGATTTGAGATCCTTGTGTTTGGGGGATTATGTCCATAAACTCAAAAATATCTTATCTATTTGTACTTTTCCCATGATCACATTTTCATCTCTCTGTTTCTCTTTCTTCTTCTTTACCATGAGCATGAGGTTGTCTCATACTCCTGATAAAGTGGGGGCTACATGTATTATCCTAATAAGTTAGCGCCCATAATTGGATGCTCTATTAAGCCCAATTTTGGTGATTTAGAGATTTAATGTTCGTTATGCTTGATCCCAGCTACCTATTTCCACTTAATTTCACATCGACCTCGTCATCCTGACACCCATTTCTGTTAGAAATTAATCTTTCCCTGGTGAACTATGTAATTAAAGGATAAACCAAGGTATCCTATTTTGTTCTTGTCATCTAGTCCAAGTAGGAGGACATGTCACATTTTTGTAATTCCTTTAATAAGGAAATTAGATATTCCTCCTTAAGAGGATTCCTACACATGGCACACACCTAATGTGAATGTGGCACTCATAAGATATTGGAGTTAAATGAAAACTCCTTCACTCATCTCTACTTAAAAAATTCTTCTCACACACTTCTTTAGGTTGGTTCTCACAGGTTGGTTCCCACGAGATTTCTTCTCTCTTCTTATCTCATTCTCATTCTTGCTCTCACAATTTTGTAATGAGCTTATTTCTCAAGATCTCTCTCTTTCATGGATTCTTCCCTCATTCATATTATTCACAAGGGGTTTTTTCTTGTTTTTGTCCCCTTTCAAAATTCTTGTGTACTTCTCTTGGTGTGGAGCATTTTGGGTGATCTTGGTGTTTGATCTTGAAGGAAAATCTCTCTCTCTCTCTCTCTCTCTCTATATATATATATATATATATATATATATATATATATATATATATATATTTGGTAAAACTCTTCCTATGCACTCTCTCTTGGATTATTTCCTTATCTTTTTCATTTTACTTTATGTTTCTAACATGGTATCAAAGTTGGTTTAACTCTTATTTTGAGTGTTGCATGCAGGAATAGTTGAAATATATCTTGGTTGAGGAGAAGAAATCAGTTTTTTGTTGATCTAACTCTTGGTTGCAAGTTTTCCTTCATTGTTTTTTGCAAATTTAACATTTTTTTAAATCTAATTTCTTTCTAGATGGCTTGCTGCCAAATCTAAGTGTTTTCATCTTCTTTTCAAGTTTTTTTTAAAGATCTAATTCACCCTCTATCGGGCAACCGCAAGGGTTTTCCCTTTCATGCATTTTCGTCCATTTCTCTAACTATCTTATTTGTAGATTTGTATATTCAGATTTATATATTTTAGCGTTCTAACATATTTTCTTGCTTTCACTTTTCAAAAATCTATATATCTAATTATTTATTTGCAGGTTTCATCTATTTGCTTATATCTCTATTTCTATTCTTTAGCCTCTGATTACGTTTCTCTGTAGAACACTTTTTATTAGCTATATCTGTGATATTATATATCTATGTTGCTTTTATATTGTTTCTATTATTCTAATTTCATCTGCTTGAGTCGCACTAGTTTACTAGTCTATTGTGTTTTCTTTCTTTTCATTCGTATCTCTTCATATTATATTGGTATTGCTAACGTTATCTCCCTTTGTAAATTAAATCTTTGTTGTTTTTAATCTCTATCTCTTTGTTTTAGGTTCTCGCCAGCTCTATAACAAAGGTTGTGTAGCTTCCATTCCTTTCTTTGTGCAGTTTAGAAGTCCAGCTTCAACCATTATGTGTAGCTTCCTCTACGCATCTTATCCCTTTGTTCTCTTAGCGCAACATTAATATCATTTCCTTCTCTCACTTGTGTAGCTTTATAGCATTTTACTTTGATTTTTTTTCTTTGTGCAGCTTCCATATATCCTTAACGCAACTTCCTTATTCATTGAATATAAAAGGTTGGTAAAACACATTTTTCATCGCCCATGTTCAAACATCAGAGTCTCATTCTTGCGCAACCCATACTATTTTTAAGCGCAGCTTATCCCCATTCTCGCACAACCCATATTGTTTCATTGCGCAACATTATTGTTATATCAAAAACTATATAAATAACTTTTAAAAACATCTATTTTATGCGCTCCTTCAGCTTGTTATTGCATGTGTTTTTTTTATCTTGTTAAAGGATTCCAATAGTATGTGAGCATGGACAAAGGTGCATGAGTGATCTCCAATAGTATGCCCTCAACGAAAGGCAATTTTATGGTTTACAATGAATGCAGGACAAGCACCAAACATGGTCCCTGGTTTGCAATGATCGTAGGGTATGCATGAATAATGCATGTGCTTTGTTTTACAAAATACTTCAACCAAAACGAGGTCTCATGGCATTGATTACTGAGTGCGCACCAAACAGATTCGTTCAGCAGGCATTTCAAATCTACAAGAAAATACACTCTACGGGTATAAGGTTGTTCTAAAAGACTGTTTCCTAGCATCCTCATACCATGTGTATGGTTTGAAGCTTCAAGCACAGTAAATCGATATCCATCAAAGAATTCATGTGATGTGGGAGGCATGTATGACATTCAACCTGTTTCTCTCCATCACATGGTTGCTCCAACAATGGGACTAAATTATGCGCGGATGCCTACTGCCAGAGGAACTGCTATAATGGAAGCCTTTGGTGGTGTCTTACCACGAGGAGTTTTAAAAAAATATTTTTACTATCCAAAACGTTTCTACCTTCCAAAATGTTTTTACTATCTTTACAAATGTTTTTTTTATGTTGTTTTAATACTTTTTTTGTTGATACACGTTGCTAACATCTTCTGCCAATATTTTTTTTTTAAAGAAAATGTTGTTGGTAGCCTTCTCAGCGCAGAATAATATCAGATCATTTCAGATCATTGTGACTCATAATGTCTCTATTTTTTGCTGGCAGACAGTGCTCACCTTGGCACGTTTCAAGTTCAAAGATTCCTCCAAGGGAAATTTCTCTGCATTGTTTCATCATTTATTATTTTTATTTTTAGTTCTTGTTTGATTTTTTTTTTAAATTCTTTGACTCATTTTTTAATTTTATAAATTTAGTCAAATCTTTATTTTAATCAAAAAGTTTAAATGTTAATGTTTTTTTTCTGTGTAATATTATTTCATATCGTTTCATTTCTACGTTCATTATATCAATTCTAACTATATTCAATTGTTGGTTCATTAATTCATTGCAATTAAAATTTGTTCTTACATTTCAACTAAATATTTATTTATTTTTTGTTCATTTCAATTTTTAACCATTCAATTGTTAGTTACATTAAGGTAAATTTAATTTCCTTGATCTTTATCATCATATATTCATTGTAATTCTCTCCACTTTAGTCCTGATTAAGTAAAAACAGGTTTTACAAGGACCCAAAACCTTTACAAGAGTTATTACAAATTTTCAATAAAGTTCAGCAAAAACTGTGCCATATCACCTAGCAAGGAAAGAACAGAAGCAAACAAGCTAACAACCATAACAAAAAGTCCCACAGATACACATTAAGGATAGGGACAACAAAAACAAAAAGGACAGAAAATAGTAAAAGACAACTACATGCCCTCCACCATTTTCTGGGCCTGAATGACCATGATCTGCATCTGGTTAACCGATTTCTTAAGGTCTTTAGTTTCCTTGTCCACCTTTGGACTCGTCTTCTTTGTGCTTGCCCTTGTACAAGTTCCTGGTATTGTGATCTCCTTCCCCTCTCTACAGTCCTTTTCCCCTTTTTCCTAATCTAACTTGTCCATCAGAATCTGTGCATGTCTCGTATAAGCCTTCAATCTCACCAAACATTGCTCCCCGATTTTCTTGACCGTTTCCTCCAGTTTTTCAACCTTATGTTCAATTTGTTGATTTTCTTTGCACTGTCCTCATCCTCATCCCTATCAATGATATCCTTCAACTATTTCTCCATTATGTCAACTTTTCTCACAAATTCCACCTGGGCTTCTGAGTTCCCCACAGCCTCTTTCATTTCATCCAGGCAAACAACCACTGGTTCTCTCCAATTCCAATGCTTTTAGGATATTAATCTCGGCCCTCGTAACTTCAATTTTTTTTTTCATATTCATAGTCTTCAATCAAATTACTCACCATACCCGTGAACTCCACAATGCAATCCTTTTTTTGCTTGATATTCTCTCCATTTTAGTTAATATGATCTTTTTTCTTAATTAATCATGCCAACATTGATTCTAGAGATTAATTTAAACGGTTCTAAAAATTTGGTAGGGAAATATTTCATTTTGATTATTATTCGTAAGAAAGGAGTTTAAGTTCTTTAAACAAAGGGGTAGTCATTCTTCTTATATATTAAGCTTCTCGCTTATTCTCATGTTTAACATTCAGTTAAACTAAACTTCACCTTGTAATTCTATTTAATGTTAACTGTTTATTCTCTGCTTTACTCAACTCTAATTTATTTTCATTTACTTTTGTTGGGTATGATGAATCTACTAAAGGTTATAGAGTTTATGATCCTATTACTAACAAGGTGCATATTGCAAGAGATGTTGTTATTGAAAAAGATGAAGTGCGTGATTGTTCCAAGGTCAAAGATGATGAAGTTAAAGGGGGTATTATTGAACTCATGGAGGAACAACCTCCTATTCTAAACCCTACTCCTAATGCACCTATTTATATTCCTACTAGTATTCAAAAAGATGACGATGATAGTAAAAATATATCTACTCCACTTAGTGATAATTTTTGTTCATAATGATGATAATTTTGTTCATGATGATAATGATATATTTACTCCTCATAGTGATGATAAAAATGATGAATATACTGGACTCATGGTGATATTTCCATTACTTCTAAAAGGAATCCTAAATGGTTTAAAGACTTAATGAAGGTGATGATTATATTACTAGTATGGGTGGACTTAGACCTAAGAGACTCAATTATTGCAATTTTTCTTTGATGTCTTCTATTATTCATTCTGAAGATCCTCAAACTTTCTCTCAAGCTAAAAATCAAATTGTTCATTATTCTTTTATTTCACTCATAGATCTTTAGTATTTTGTTTACTACATTAGTGTGGTTTTTTTTCAATTATAAATTTATTTCCGAACAAGTAATTATGTTCTATCGTCTATTTCATATTAGTTCTCATGCTCACCATCAATGGAGTTTTCTAACTGATATCCATAACATTAATATTTCTCCTACATTTATCTCTTCTTTATCTCCAATTATTCAAGATTATGAGATTATCTTTCACTATTGCCTTCATGAGTATTATTACTGATTTTATTGATGAGCTTGAATTAATTAATTTGCACATAGTTGCAATTTATGCTTTTAGAGCATCTCTTCATGCACATAGCTACATTTTATGGCTTTATATCATGCATTTTTTTTTTCAACTTGTTCCATTTGTAAGTTGCACTAGGTTGCACTTACTCAGTTGATGTTTATCAACTTGTTCCATTTGTAAGTTGCACGGGGTTGCACTTACTCAATTGATGCTTATCAACTTGTTCCATTTGTAAGTTGCACTGAGTTGCACTTACTTCAGTTGATGTTTATCAACTTGTTCCATTTGTAAGTTGCACTGGGATGCACTTACTTCAGTTGATGTTTATCAACTTGTTCCATTTGAAAGTTGCATTGGATGATTCTTTTTTATATTCCTCAGTGAGAGGATGGTTCTTTATTATGTTCCTCAATGAGAGGATGTTTTTTCATGGGTTTTCCTACTGATTCACATTTTTTCTTGAAGACAATATGTTATTACTTCTCATAATCTTGTCTTGTGGTTGACAATGGCAAGCATGCTTGGAAAATCAAGATCTTGAGTTAATTTGGTACTTGATTATAATATTCTACTGATTTATCATTGTCTCTCTCATAATTATTTATATACTAACATGATAATGCACTGCATTCTTTGTTGCTTAGATCGTGGGTCATGTAGGTGATGGAGTCGAGACCCATTCACTTGCAGTGGGATGACTCATTAGTGGACTGTCTTTATCCATGTGATTGACGCAATGTTGATGCAGGTTTTCATTAGTTGACCTTGTCTGTGGTCATTTGTGTATTAGTATATTTCTTTCATTAGAGCATTGATTAATTCTTTCATACCTAAAGTTTTCATTTTGAACCTTTGAGCATATATTCTATCTTGATATCATGTTAGCTCCATTGCAATTTTGGTGAACAAATTACATTTATTTATTTTTATCTCTAACTCACTTTTCACTATGAGAGTTTCCTTAAAAGTATACTTTGATGTTACAAATTTCAAACGATATACTAACTTGCATATGAGATTGAATTCTACTTGTGGGTAGTTGCCTTGTTTTATTGTTCTATGTTTCAGGTGATCCATCAAGGCCTAATAAAGACATCAATTCATTTCCAAATGTCCTATGTATCAAAAGACTATTTGAAGATATGCATATACTTCCACTTGAACACATTTAAAGGACCCTTCTACTTCTCTTTGTTCTACCAAATATGCTTGTACGTTACATTTCCAGAAGGCCTCTTGCAAAATTGAAGACAATGCAATTTCTTCCTTATATTGAAGATCAAGTTGCAGATATTTGTAAAAATTGGGTTTCATACCCCTTTTTTTAATCACCCCAAGTAAATATTAAAGGGGGGTGTTATAAATTAATCTTTCCTTGGTGATCTATGTAATTAAAGGATAAACCAAGGTATCCTATTTTGTTCTTGTCTTCTAGTTCAAGTAGGAGGACATGTCACATTTTTGTAATTCCTTTAATAAGAAAATTAGATATTCCTCCTTAAGAGGATTCCTAAACATGGCACACACCTAATGTGAATGTGGCACTCATGGGATATGGGAGTTACATGCAAACTCCTTCACTCATCTCTACTTAAGAGATGCTTCTCACACACTTCTTTAGGTTGATTCTCACAAGTTGGTTCTCATGGGATTTCTTCTCTCTTCTTCTCTCATTCTCATTCTTGCTTTCACAATTTTGTAATGAGCTCTCTCTCTCTCTCTCTCTCTCTATATATATATATATATATAATGGCTTCTTGCCTCATTCATATTATTCACAAGGGGTTTTTCTTATTTTTTCCCCTTTCAAAATTCTTGTGTACTTGTCTTGGTCTTGAAGCATTTTGGGTGATCTTGGTGCTCTGTGTGTGTGTGTGTGCGTGTATTTGGTAAAACACTTCCTATGCACTCTCTCTTGGATTATTACCTTATCTTTTTCATTTTACTTTATGTTTCTAACAATTTCCAATTTCAAAATTTTTTCCTAGGTACGTAACATTTGAAACATTATGTTCCTAAGAACACAAGGTTTGAAACGTTATGTTTCTACATAATATGGACCAAATTTGAGTCAGGGCCTTGTTTCATTGTTTTGGTGGGAAATTAGGTCCCGTGGTCATTTTGACTCAATTTTGAATTTGGAAGTGCTTGATAGGTATATAAACACCCTATCCCTCGTAATTTGGGTATCCATTATCAATCACTCAAGATCCAAGATCAATATTTCAAGAGCATTCTCAATGTCTTTGAGCATCCAAGTCTTCAAGACTTCAAATCCTTCTCCTTCTTCTTCATCAGGCATAATCATAAAATACAACATTCATGGTACAAAACCTTTTCTTTCATGAATTATTTTGTGTGGATTTAAATGCTATTGCATTGACACTTGTGATTACATCCAAAGAATCATTGCGTCGTCAAAGCATGAGGTGATTTACGATTAGGTATAGGTTTTATTTCATACCAACATTCTTTCCTTTATGTAGTTCTATTTAATTTTGAATGTTGATACCTAAACATGGGTTTGACCAAGGCGAACCTCTTTCTACAACCTTTTCCCCCAATATTTTTTTATGTTTAGGTACATGTGGTGCGATTGTCAAAACTATTCTTGGAAGATCAAGAACTGACAGAGCAACCTTACAAGTTTCAACCCAAAACATAGGGAACACAGTGGCTAAAACATTTTGTTCCTAGGAATAGGATGTTCCAAATATTTTTTCCTTACAAAATCAGCTCAAATTGAAACCACATGCAAGTATCAGCTAGGAGATCTCAGATTGGCAAGTACAGGGGTTTGCAGGATCTTGACTATTGGAAAGTTAGATATGTATCATCATACTTCCTATTTCATTTATAGGTACACAAAAATAATCTATTATCTCCATATTTATCTCGTTTATAGCTTCATCAAGGTCAAAATTAGACATATTTCATAGTAGATCTGTCTCTCTTCATTCCAAGCAGCAAAAAGGGACCAAAATCTCGAGAGTATAGATATTGTATTGACATCTCTTCTATCAAAGTATTGTCAATCATATTTGTCTCAAGGAGGTTTCATATTCCTAATGCACCTTAGGAATATGAGAATTTACTATCCCTTGATTTCCATTTTCAGTGGTACATTTTGGTGAGCCCGACTCATAACATTCCCAGTTATGATTTATAGTTTTAGATATGATTTTTGCATGCCATTATCATAGAAAGTGTGCATTGTTTTCTCTTGCATTTCAGTTAAAAAGTATAAAAAATCCTTTCATTTCATTCATTATTTGTATCTTAATTTGATCTGTACGCATTACTTTCTTTCTTTCCATGTTGCATAATTTATTTAGGGAATTATCATAAAACCATTATGGTGTAGGGGCACTCACCAAAGATAGGGACAAGGATTTATAACAACTTTGGACAAAACTTTTAGTTTTATGCAATGTTGTGTTTGTTATAAAAGTCATAATCCTTTGTGGTGGCATGGTCCTAGTTGGCATCCTAATAAGCCAAATTGATTGCATAGCCACATAGGACATTTTTGGGTTTAATTTTGGGTTTTTTTTAGGTTAGATTCCTTTTTTTTGTCGACATGCAAACCTTGGATGGGTGTTGACACCTTGACAAGTTTTTTTTTTGTTGCTATTTTTAGGAAACTTTTCTTGTCTTCTTGCAAGATTGCGAAGTCAAATATTTTCTTGGTGAAATCGATAGAATATTAGTATTTTGATGTCCCTTGAAGAGGATAGGTTGAGGAAGTTGAGGGATGTTTTTGAAGAAGTTCTGAATGTATGTTTGGAGAAGACAATTTTTGCAATAGTATTGTTTTCTTGCATTTTCCAGAAACAACGAATTACTACGTGCACATATGGATTGAATGTGATGTAAAATCTATGTAGGAAGTTATAAAAAAAAATTTATTTTTCGTTTCCATCCATCACGAGCCTCTGAAGTGTTATAAGTTATAAGAAAATTGAGTTTTAGTACTGACTGTGTTGTTTTGAGTAGTTTTAACTAGGGTTGTGTTGATATGGTTGTAGGTTGAAGTTCCACCATTGGTTTTCATCAAACCTTGGTGGAATTCAATCTCTTCCTATGTAATTTAAGGTTTTATTTTCCTATTTGGTGTTCATGTAGGGAGCTGGGAGAAAAGTGATGCCCTAGGTGGACATCTCCATGTGGCCACCAAGAACTTGTATGCTTTTTGTTCATAATTTGTTACGCAAATCAAGCTAGAAGGTATAGATTTAGATTTAAGTGTTTTTAGGAATCTCTCAACACCTTGAAGTGTTGGATTGAAGAAACACTCACCGATAAAGGGTAGTTCCTTTCTTAATTGGGTCAAATTAGACCTTTGTAGAACATTGTCTACCTGCAAGTTTAGCTACTTTATGTTTCACGCTGAAATATGTATTTGATGACTTGGTAGGAGATCAATAAAGGGTATCTTGATATATAAATTTTTTTCTAAGTTGTTTGGAGAAATATTGAACAACGGGGCAAAAAATGAGCCCACAGGGCTATAAGGATATTGATGAGTTTGTGAAGCAAGTCTATCCCCAAGCTTTTGGGAAATAGAATCAATGGTTGTAACATGTTATATTGATCATGTTGAATTACTTTCCAAGATTTTTGTGGCCTCACTCACCCTTTGGTTCAATCTTGCATCACCCAAAAATATTTTTTGGTTTCTTTTCAATAAGGGCTATCTTGTGCAAAGCTTCTATTTCTAGAAATTTACTATTTTCAGTAAGTTTTTTGTTTGAGATCAGAATGTTCTAATTTCTTCCTTGGAGGTTCATTTTTATTGTATCAGCTTGCCAGTAAATTCTCATTGCAAGATAAATTATAGTTTTGTAGATGTTGAATATTTTCGGTATTGGCAACAGGCTACAGAGACTTCAAACTCAGTTTTAAAGGCTTTAGAGGCTTCGAATGGGGTCGAAACCTTGTCTGGCTAGAGCTGGAAATAGTTAGGCATTGTAGAGAACTTCGTGGCATTTTTTTAAGGGGTATAATAGGCCATCGGGTCAATGGGTGATGAGTTATGGTCTTCGGAAGTTGCGCTACCTGAATTTGAAAAAGATAAAGTTCCTTCAAAATTTCATTTTGGGTTCCAAAGTTGTTTGGGCCTATTCTAATGTAATAAAAATGAATAATAGTATCTTAGGGATGGTCAGCCTCAAACTTTAGGGTTTTATTTCTAGAATCTTCTTGGGCGATTAAAATTGCCTATATATTGAAGGCCCGTAGGGTTGTCTAGGGCAGTTCTGGGATATGCATCTGGTGGCTTTGGCTTGCAGAATATTGTAATAAAATACCCATGTGGTCTTACATGTTATATTTCTTAATATTGTAATTTCATTTCATTGTGGATAATAGAAAACCCATTTCCTATCTTTGCAAATCATTGTTATTCTCAATTTTGTTGGGTGTTTGTGTTAATAAGGTGAGTACCCTTCATCAAGTGGTATCAGAGTAGGAGTTCCTGAGTGTGTAGATAGATCACCGACTGTGAAGCAGTTTGTACTAGGACTGTGGTTGTGGGTTCGAGTGATAAGAGCCAAAATGCCTCAATGAAGAAACCATGGCGGGAGAGTTGCATGTGTGACAGAAGAGGGTTTTAGAGTCCTCCAAACACAAGTGCAAGAATTGCAAGAGGAGCTATGTAGGGGAGTGAGTATTGTGTTTAGAGATGAAAGTGAAGAGTAATTTGACGAAGAAGGATGAGGTGACTAGGAATTACTAGAAGCACCTAGAGATCCTGAAGAGGATAGGCTTTTGAGGGCCATTTCCAAGATTGGAAAGAGACCCAGGATTGAAGTTCCCACATTTTCGGGATATCTTAACCTAGAGGAGTTGATCGAATGGATCAATGATATAAAAGAATCTTTTGAGTATGAATATGTCAAAGATCCAGATCGAGTCAATTTTTTGAAGGCCTAACTGAAGGGCCATGCAAAAATTTGGTGGCAGGAGATTCAGTTGGAGAGGAATAGAAGAGGAAAGGAGAAAATCATAAGATGGGAGCGAATGGTGGAGAAGTTGAAGAGACAATTCATTCTCTTTGATTATGAGCTTGATTTGCTGAAGAAAATGCAAGGGTTGAAGCAAGCGAAAAAATCAATTTAGGAGTATACAGAAAAATTCTATCGAGTCCTGATTAGAACAAGTCATGCAGAACCTGAGAAGGAAAGAGTTGTCTGTTATCTTCATGGGTTGTGGCCAAGTATTTAGGACGAGTTAAGTATGGTTAGAATGAAAAGTATTGAAGAGGCATACCAATTTTCCTTAAGGGTGGAAGAGAAGTTGAAAAAGAAGTTTAAAAGTAAGCAAGGTGGAAGAGGTTGTGCTGGAAGATCTAGCAGATAGTCTTATGGAGGCAAAAATGAAGATAAAAAAAAAGAATGATGAGTCAAGTAGCAGTCAAACTTAGAGTGGAAATAATTTCAATCATTCCCGTGATCAAAATAATAGGGATCAGAGAAGAAGAGGAAGAGGGAAAGGACCAAGAAGAAGAGGTTTTAGTGGGACACGTTTCCATTGCGGAGAAGAAGGACACCGAGCTTATAAATGCCCACAGTGTCAAGGAAGGATGAACATGAGGACTGAAGGTCATGCACGAGTTGTGCATGCAAATGAAGAAGCTCAATCAAAACACTCAAATGACGTCGAGGGACAAGAAACCCCAGTTGTTAGGAGGGTCCTTTTTAAATGAAGAGAAGAGATCAAATTAGAGGAAGAGCCTATTTCGCACTAGATGCAAGTGTGAGGATAAGTGTTGTGAAGTGATTATCGATGGTGGATACACTGATAATATGGTATCAGAAGAAATGGTCACAAAGTTAGAGCTGAAAAGGGGAAAACACCCACATCCATAACAAATTTCCTGGGTGTAGGATGACCACAAGGTCCTGGTCAATGAGTAGTTCTTAGTGAAGTTCAAGATTGGAAGTTACCGAGATGAGATACTTTATGATATCATCCCCATGGATGCATGTCATTTTTTTCTAGGAAGGCCTTGGAAGTTCGATAGGCATGCCATACATGATGGTCATGCTAATAATTATTCTTTGACAAAGGATGGAGTCCAACATAAGCTGAATTCATTGAAGGAAACATGAGGAAAGGTATGAAATAATGCCAGAATATGTTTAGTTGATGGATGAAAGTTCTTAGAAGGTATGAGACATGAGCATATGTGTTTTTACCTAATTCCAAAAGTGGGTAAAGAAGAAGTAGAATATGCACCTGCAGAAGTTGCAGACTTGTTGGAGGAATTTCAAGATATTGTATCTGATAATGTACCTGATGGATTGCCACCAGCAAGAAAGATCAGTCATCAGATGGACTTGATTCCAAGGGCTAGTTTTCAAAACAAGGCAGCCCATAGGATGACTCCAGCAGAGAGTGGGGAATTGAACATACAAGTGCATGAGTTGTTGCAGAAGGGATTGATCCAGGAAAGTTTGAGTCTATGTGTTTTACCAACGGTATTAGCACCAAATAAAAATGGAGAATGGAGGATGTGTATAGATTCTTGAGCTATCAATAAGATCACTATCAAGTACAAATTTCCCTTGCCAAGAATGGATGATATTATGGATTGTTTGAGTGGAGCTTTGTATTTCACAAAGATAGACCTAAAGAGTGGATATCACCAAGTCAAGATCAAAGAAGGAGATGAAGGGAAGACAACCTTCAATACAAATGAGGGCTTTTATGAGTGGTTATTCATGCCTTTTGGGCTAGCCAATGCACCGAATACATTCATGTGACTCATGAATGAAGTATTGAAAGAATTTTAGGGTAAGTTTGTCATTGTTTACTTGGATGATATTTTGATCTTCAGTAAGACATTAGAATAACATATAATGCATATTCATAAGATGTTTGAGAGGTTAAGGGAAGAGAAGTTGCTCATTAGTTTGAAAAAGGAGTTAGTATGTCTAGGATTTGTAGTCTCAGGAGAAGGTCTGAAAATGGACCTAGAGAAGGTGAAGGCTATACTTGAGTGGCCTACCCAAAGGAGTGCTACTGAGGTAAGATCTTAATGGTTTGGCTAGCTTTTACAGAAAGTTTATTCAAAATTTTAGTAGTATTTGTGGACCCTTGTCGGAAACAATGAGAGGGGATAGGAAAGAGTTTAGGTGGACTCTAGGGGAAAATAACATATTTGAATCGTTGAAAAGAAAAGTTACACAATAGCATGTTTTAGCACTTCCAGATTTTAACAAGGTGTTTTAGGTAGATTGTGATGCTAGTGGTAATGATATTGGAGCCGTTTTGAGCCATGAAGGTAAACCCATTACTTGTTTTAGTGAGAAGTTGAATGATGCCAAGAGAAAATATTTTTTTTATGATCAAGAGTTCTATGGTCTAGTTCAGGCATTAAGAAAGTGGAGACATTATCTTTTGTCAAAAGAATTTGTTTTATTTACTAATCATCAAGCTTTGCAATATTTGAATAGTCAAGGGAAGTTGAATCAAAGGTATTTGAAATGGGTTGAGTTTTTGCAGAGTTACAGTTTTGTTTTGAAACACAGGAGTGGAAAGTCAAATAGGGTTGTAGATGCCCTTAACAGAAGATTGATTTTTCTGATAGAGATGCAGATCAAGGTTGTTGGGTTCAAGGAACTCAAGAGTTTGTATCCCAAAGATCCAAATTTTGGCAAAGCTTGGAAAGCTTGTAGAGAATAGGTTACTCTAGATAGAACCAAGTGGTTGGATTTCATAATCCAGGATGATATGTTGTTCAGAGATAGTCAGTTGTGCATTCCAAAGAGTTCCATGAGGGAGAATCTAATCAAAGAAAAGCATAGTGGAGAACTGGCTGGACATTTTTGGGCGAGATAAAACCATTTCTCTGGTTAGTGAGAAATATTATTGGCCATGGTTGCAGCAAGATGTTAATAAATTTGTACAAGGTTGTAGGATATGTCAGATGGAAAAAAGGAGTGAAGCAGAATACAAGGTTATGTCAGCCACTACCTCTACCAGAGAAGCCATGGGAGGATATTAGTATGTACTTTGTTCTTGGCCTACCAAGAACTCAGAGAGGGCATGATTCCATCTTTGTAGTGGTGGATAGGTTTTCAAAATGGCACATTTCATTCCTTGCAAGAAGACTAATGATGTTTTTCATGTAGTAGAGTTATTTTTCAGGGAGGTGGTAAAACTACATGGATTACCGAAGAGCGTAGTTTTAGATCGAGACACCAAGTTTGTTGGGTACTTTTGGAGAACCTTATGGAAAAGTTGAAGATAGATTTGAATTTCATCTCAACACACCATCCATAGACTGGTGGACATACAGAAGTTGTGAATAGGAGTTTGGGGAATTTGTTGAGATGTTTGGTTGGAGATAAACCAAAGGGATGGGATTTGATTTTACCATAGGCAGAATTTTCACACAATAATTATATCAATAGGAGAACTGGTAAATCACCATTCCAGATAGTATATGGAAGTAGTCCCAGAAATGCATCAGAATTAAGAAATTTGGACAAAGGAGAGACAAGTAGCGCTGAAGCTGAAGACTTTGCCGAACATTTGAAGAATTTGCATGAAGAGGTGAGGCAACATATTAATAAAATGGATACACAATACAAGGCTAAGGAAGACAAGAAAAGGAAGCATAAAGAATTCCAGGTGGGGGATGAAGTCATGGTTCATCTGAGAAAGGAGAGATTTTTGGTACGAATGTATTATAAGGTTAATATGAAGAAGTTTAGACCATGTAAAATACAGAAGAAGCATGATTCAGGAAATGCTTATGAAGTAGAGTTGCCCATGTTAGAATAACTGAGAGGGGTGGGGGGGATGAATCAGTGGGCATAAAAATTAATCCAATACCTTCTGTTATCTTTTAGTCCTACAAGATGTATTCCTATAAATATTCTAAACAAATATAAACTGCTCGGCGAATATACTATTTATCTTTTCTTAGGCTTTACGAAGTAACAATAAATAAAACTAGTGATTACCGACCAATCCAGTTTTAGTAATGTGTAAAGCAAAACATCAAAGTAATGAACCATATACACATTTGACACTTAGATTTTAATGTGGAAACCTTGTTAAGGGAAAAACCACTTGGGACCGGTAACCCAAAATTTTCACTCTTCTGAAGTGAGCTCGGTGAAGAGGCAACCCTGTTAAAGGTTACAAACACACTGTTAAGTGCAACCTTGTTAGAGGATTCAAAACTAACAGTTTTTCATTTGACCTAGCATTCACTATGTTGTAAACATGAGAAACCTTTTTATGCTCTTGAGCATCTCAATACAATAAGGATGGTTAAATCCCACTCGGTTAAGAGATTTTATGAATCAATGGTTAAACTGAAATAATAAATGATCTGTTGAATAATACAACTTTGAATTGCATATTTTAAGATCTATTGTTTGTCCATAATACCTCTCTGATAAATATTCTCTTCAATTCCTTTGCTCCCCTCTTTGTTCTTTCTGCTCGATGAATTCTCTTGCTTTTGTTGCTCGATGTCTGTAGAATTCTTGGCTCTGTTCTTCAGCCTGTATGATCAAATATGCATGAAGACTTATATCTTCACCAGAATTATACTCAACATTCCTCTCTTCATAATGAACTACTTGTCTCTCTGTATAGACACGATTCCACCATTTAATCTCTTTGTCTTCATCGTAGATCACTTTCTTGATTCGCAAATCTTTGCGTTCTTGCTTTAATCCATAAAGCTCTACTTTACTTTTATTCCTTAGATTTCTCCTTGAAAAATGTGAATAAAACTATTTTTAGTTCTTCTTCTTATCCTTAAGTTATCTGGTCGATGGAAATAAATAAATCAATCAATTAACTCTAAATATAGCTCCTGCGCTTTTGTCATTTTCTAACTCCAATTGATTTTGGTCATCAACTCTTAGCTTGCTTGGTAATTGTTGCTCAGGTACTTTTGATCTCAGGTTCCACCGTGTCTCTTGGGTAACACTGTCCGTCGGGCAACACTATGAACTTCTCGGGGTTCACTATTCTCGGGTAACCCTGTCACTCGGTGTATACCTTTATCGATGACAAAAACTTTGTCTCTTTAGATCTTCAAGTGTTGTGATAATATGTGTATGAGAAATCATACCATATTAAGTTGACATCAATGACAATACAATACATTAACTGATCTAATGTCTTGCATTTACTTTCTGTAGCTTGGTGATCATCAACTTGTCATCTTCAAACATTCAATCAGTTATAGTTCATCAATCTCTCCCTTTGGCATTGATGACAACACAATATCAACACAATATGAAATATGCCATAACATACCAAAATTATTTTTCTATAACCAATTCAAATATCTGACTCTTGGTAAGCTCTTCTACCTTAGATTTGATTCTTGCAGAGTACTTCCTTTCTCCATTCCCTTCAATGGATAGATGTAGCAATTCTGTCTTTTGCTTTTGTCTCTCCCTTTGTTGTAGAATCTCTTCTCCCTTTCTGGATAGATATGCCATGTGTAACTCTTTCCAATTATCTCCCTTGGATGGTTACTCTCCCTTTGTAGAATCATCTCCTTTTTCTGATGGATATTTCATTTCTCCCTTTGACTGAATCTTTCTCTCCCTTTTGATGTTCTCTCTGATAGAATTTCTCTCTCCCTTTGAAAATCTCTCCTCTTTGATGGATATTTCATTATTGGATATATCTCTCCCTTTGACAGCAATGCCAAATAAATATATCATGAATTTTCTTTTCATCAGCAATACAGCTTTGTAGTAGCCAACAATATCTCTGGTGTTCGGTGTAGATGAGTACCTTCTTGTACTAATATATCATTGCAGTCAAAATCTTGCTTACATCAACATGATTTATCTTTTGATAATGTGTAGGTTGATGCAACCTCCTAGTCATCTTAGTGACCAGTAGACAAGGGTCGAACCCCTATTCTCTTCCTCGAGTACTCAAATGTATCTTTTGGCAATGGCTTTGTGAATATGTCTTCTAATTGTTCTTTTGACTGTACATATTCCAGTATCACCTCTTTCTCTTGTACTTGTTCCCTCAAGTAGTGATACTTAATAGAAATGTGCTTTTTATTAGCATGCATCACAAGGTTCTTTGAGATGTTTATTGCACTTGTATTATCACAATAGATAATCATTGGGTCAAGAATTTCCATATTCATACCTTTCAACAATTGCTTGATCCATGTAATGTTAGAGAAATTTGTAGTAGCAACTACATATTATGCTTCTGCAGTTGATTGTGAGATGCATCCTTGCTTTTTACTTATCCATGTGACAATTTTGTATCCCATAAAGAATGCTCCTCCAGTAGTGCTCTTCCCGTCATCTATGTTTCCAGCCCAATCAACATTAGTATAGACTTGTAGCTCAAATTTGCCTTCTTTATTATACCACAAACCATAGTCCTCGATATTCGTTAGATATCTCAAAATTCTTTTAACAACACTCATGTGTAATTCCTTAGGATTAACAGAGAATCTTGCAACTATACCAACTACATGTGCTATATCAAGTCTTGTGTGTACAACATATATAAGTTTACCAATCATAGATTGGTATAGGGCCTGGTTTACCTCATTTGTCTTGTCTTCCTTTGACAATTTGCATCCAGTTGCCATCAATGTTCCAACTAGTTCGGAGTCATCTATCTTGAATATCTTTAGGATTTCTTTGATGTATCTGGATTTTGTGATGTAGATGCCTTCTTCCTGTTGTAGAATTTGTAGACAAAGCAAAAAATTGATCTCCCCAAACATTGACATCTCAAATTCTTTGCTCATTTCATAAGCAAATGACTTGCATAGCATATCATTACCTCCAAATATGATATCATTAACAAATATCTCAGCAATCAAAATCTTATCATCAGTTTCTCCTTTCAAATATAGATTACTATTATCACTTGTTCTTCCAAATCCAATACTAACGAGATAAGAGTGAAGACTTTCATACCATGCTCTCGGTGCTTGTTTCAATCCATACAAGGCTTTGTGTAGCTTACAAACCATGTTTATCCTGTTAGGATCAACAAACCCTTCAGTTTGTTCAATATATACCTCCTCTTCTAGTATTCCATTCAGAAATGTAGATTTAACATCCATTTGGTATACTTTGAATCCTTTGAAAGCAGCAAAAGCAAGTAGAATTCTTACTCCTAGTCTGGCAATGGGTGCAAAGGTTTGTCCATAGTCAATACCTTCTTCTTGTGCATGCCCTTTGCATACCAGTCTTGCTTTGTCCCTTGTGGCTTCTCTATTCTCATTCAGTTTGTTTCTAAAGATCCATTTTGTACCAATGATATTTTTGTCACTCGGTCTAGGTACTAATGTCCATGTCTTATTATTCTCAAACTGTTCAATCTCTTCATTCATTACACTAACCCATTCTTGATTATCAAGTGCAATATCAACTGATTTAGGCTCAAAATTACAAATCAGACATCTAGTGTTAAGTGACTTACTTCTTGTTCTCATTCCTGCTCTTTTGTCTCCAATGATATGGTCTTGTGGATGGTGTCTTCTGACATACTTAGCAAGTACATGTTTAGATCTTTGTTCCTCGTTCTTATCATCATTTTGATCTTCATTTTGCTCTTCATCGCTCAGTTCACCATTGTGAGCATTATCCTGATTCTCAGTGTGTGCAGCTTGTTGCTCAGTTGCATTGTTGTGTCGCTCGGGAGCTTTACATTGTTGCTCGGGAAGAGTATCAGGTTCTTCAATGTAGACAAATCTGTCATAATATTCTGGTTCCTTCCTTCTTTCTTCATCATTTTTCTCAGCAAATTCATCCACTTTGACATTTGCACTTTAAATGATATTGTTAGAAGATTTGTTAAGACATTTATAAGCTTTTCTTTTGGTAGAATATCCGAGAAATAGTCCTTCATCACTTTTAGAGTCAAGTTTCCCATTTCTATCATCTTTCAATATATAACATTGACTTCCAAAAATTATGAAGTAACTCACATTAGGTGTGTATCCATACCATAGCTCATAAGGTGTCTTATTGGTGTATTTCTTCAATTGAACTTGGTTTAGTGTATAGACAACAGTACTTACAGCTTCTCTCCAGAATGTTTATGTGATGCCTTTTTCAAGCATCAGTGTTCTGGCACAGTCAACAATTGATCTATTCCTTCTCTCGACTATCCCATTTTTCTGTGGTGTCCTCGGTGCAAAAATTTGTCTTTTAATTCCATGCTCATTACAAAAGTTAGTGAATTCATCAGAAATAAATTCTCCTCCTCTATCTGATCTTAGACATTTCATTTCTTTTCCACTTTGTTTTTCAACTATAGCTTTATACCATTTGAACATCTTAAATGATTCTGATTTCTCTTTTAAGAACATGACAATCATCATCCTAGAATAGTCATCAACAAATAGAATGAAGCATCTATCACCATAATAGCTCTTTGTTCTCATTGGTCCACATAATTCAGTATGGACTAATTCCATAATAGCATTAGATGTGTAGGTTTTGCTCTTGAAACTAGATTTTGTCATTTTACCTTTTTGACAATTTTTGCACATGACATGGTCAGGCTTTACTATACTCTGTAAGCCTCTTACTTTTCTTTTCTTGCTTATCTTAACCATGTTGTCAAAATTCACATGACATAACCTTTTGTGCCATAACCAAGCATCTTAATTTCTAGCCAATAAACAAGTGGTTTCAATATTGTCAAGATAGAATAGGTTACCTTTTGTTTGTTCACCAGTACCAATCAACTTTCTTGATTCATTATAGATCATTGCCTTTTTGTTCTCAAATGCAACTCGATGTCCTGTGTTGTTCAGCTGTGAAACACTCAACAAATTAAAGTGAATTCCTTTCACCCAGTATGCATTTTCACATCTGATCAGTTTGTTCAACATGATGATACCTTTGCCTTCAACCGGGCAAGGTGAGTCTTTACCCATTCTTACTGACCCACCATTATAATATTCAAAAGTTTCAAACTTTTCCTTATCTCTAGTCTTGTGGTGAGTACAACCACTATCAATAATCCAGACATCATTTTTGCTAACTTTAGATATGAGTGCAGTTTCTACATACCTTTCTTCTTTGTCTAAATCATCCTTCGTAGCAACAAATAATACCTCAACATCTTCATCAGACTCAGTGTTAGTATTTCTAGCTTTGTTCTCAACCAGGTAACAAGATTTCTTTCTTTTGTCCTTGTAGTCTTAGTTATCTCTTATGTCAGAGTGTCGGTTGCTTCTATAGTCTCGGTCATCACTTTTGTCAAACTTCTTTTCATAAGATCTGTCATTATTTCTTTCATCCTTTCTTTTGTTATGGCATCTAGCAGAAAAATGTCCAATTTATTTTCAATTAAAACACACCAATGGTAACTTACCCTTATATCTTCCTTTACCTCTTTGCAATCTTCTAGCCATTAGTGCTTCAATTTCATCAAGTTCTTGTTCATCACTATCATTGTCAGTATCATTTCTCATAGTGTGTATGTTACTAGATTTGCTTATTTTCATAGAAGACTTGAATACAGACTCAATAGTTGGTAAGACATTGTTGTCATAATTGTTCATCTCAAATGAAATAAGTCTACCAATCAAACTATCAATAGTAACATTGTTATTTTCTACCGCTCTCATTTCTTGAATTGCAGATACTCTAATAACATAAATAGGTAGTAAAGTTCTTAGAATTTTACTTATCATTGTTTCTTCCTCAAGTACTCCTCCTACTCCACAGATAGCACTAACAACCTCTTTGATTCTACTACTATACTGATTGATGTTATCTCCTTTTTTCATTCTTAGGTCATCAAAATTTCCTCTTAGGCTTTCAACTTTGGATCTCTGCACATTGTGGTCTCCTCCATGTACTAGCTTGAGTTTGTCCCACATTTTCTTTGTAGTGGTGCATGATTTGACATCTTCAAATTCAACATCAGATAGTGAAGAAGCAAGTTCTATCATCATAGAATTGTGTTCATGTTTCTCTCTCAATTGATCAACAGTTGGAGCTCCTGTCAGTACAACAAATTCAGTATCCAAGTATTATGTAACATCATTTCCAATACCTGATAGATGAAGTCTTATCCTGATTTTCCATGATGCCAAGTTTTCCTAGTTCAGCTTAGGCACATCCCTTTTACTCATCTTATGATCGTTGGCTTAAATCCCTTTAAAATTTCCTTCAAGCAACAAAGCTTTGACATTGTTAGAAGAACTGAGGGGGAGGGGGGGTGAATCAGTGGCCAGAAAATTAATCCAATACCTTCATTTATCATTCATTCCTACAAGATGTATGCCTTTAAATATTCTAAACAAATATAAATTTCTCAGTGAATATACTATTTATATTTTCTTAGCCTTTACCGAGTAGCAGTAAATTAAACTAGTGATTACCGACCAATCCAGTTTTAGTAACGAGTAAAGAAAAACATCAAAGAAATGAACCATATACACATTTGACACTTAGATTTTAACGTGGAAACCCTGTTAAGGGAAAAACCCACTTGGGACCGGTAACCCAAAATTTTCACTCTTCTGAAGTGATCTCGGTGAAGAGCCAACTTTGTTAAAGGTCACAAACACACTGTTAAGTGCGACCTTGTTAGAGGATTAAAAACTAATAGTTTGTGATTTGACCTAGCATTCACTATGTTGTCAACATGAGAAATTTTTTGATGCTCTTGAGCATCTCAATACAATAAGGATGGTTAAATCCCACTCGGTTAAGAAATTTTATGAATTAATGGTTAAACTAAAACAATAAATGATTTGTTCAATAATACAACTTTAACTTGTAGATTTTTAGATCTATTGTTAGTCCATAATACCTCTTTGAGCAATATGATCTTCAATTCCTTTTATCCCCTCTTTGTTTTTTCTGCTTGTGAATGCTCTTGCTTCTGTTGCTCGGTGTCTGCAGAATTCTTGGCTCTGTTCTTCAGCCTGTATGGTCAGATCTCCATGAAGACTTCTATCTTCACCAGAATTATACTCAGCATTCCTCTCTTCATAATGAATTACTTTTCTCTCTTTATAGACATGATTTCATTGTTTAATCTCCTTGTCTTCGTCGTAGATCACTTTCTTGATCCGCAAATCTCGACGTTCTTTCTTTAATCCATAAAGCTATGCTTTAGTTTTATTCCTTAGATTTCTCCTTGAAAACTGTGAATAAAACTAGCTTTAGTTATTCTTCTTATCCTTAAGTTATATGATCAATGAAAATAAAGCAATCAATCAGTTAACTCTAAATATAGCGCCTGCCAACTTAGTCTTTTGTCATTTTCTAACTCCAATTGATATATGTCATCAACTCTTAGTTTGCTTGGTAACACTTGCTCGGGTACTTCTGATCTCGGGTTCCATTGTGTCTCTTAGGTAATACTATCCTTTGGTGTTGTCTGTCCATCGGGCAACACTGTGAATTGCTTGGGGTTTATTGTTCTCGGGTAACCCTGTCACTCGGTGTATACCTTTACCGATAACAAAAACTTTGTCTCTTTAGATCTTCAAGTGTTGTGACAATATGTGTATGAGCAATCATAACATATTAAGTTGACATCAATGACAATACAATACATTAACTGATTTAATTTCTTGCATTTACTTTCTGCAGCTCGATGATCATTAACTTGTCATCTTCAAACATTCAATCAGTTATAGTTCATCAGCCCAGTGAACTCAATATTTCACCAGTATTTAACATTTTAGATTTGATAGATTATCACAAGGGAGGTGTTGAGGATCAGGTCACAGAAGCACAGTGGGATATTCTAGCAACTACTTTAGCTACTGAGGAGATTGAAGATCTCTTGGACAAACATGTTGGCATAAGCACAAGGAACAAGACATATGAAAAATATTTGGTCAAATGGAAAGGATGACTTGTGGAAGATTCATCATGGCTATCAAGGGAGGAGGTTAAACATCTTGGTTTTCCTTTGAACACCTGAGACGTGATAGGGTCACTTCTCAAATTACCCCAGGTGTCTGATGCAGGAGCATCCTGGGTGTAAGAGCAATCTTGCATCACCCAAAATATTTTCTAGTTTCTTTTCAATAAGGCCTATCTTGTGCAGAGCTTCTATTTCTGGAAATTTACTATTTTTAGTAAGTTTTTGTTTGAGCTCACAATGTTCTATTTTCTTCCTTGGAGATTCACCTTGATTGTATCAGCCTGCCAGTAAAGTCTCATTGCAAGATCAAGTCTACTTTTGTAGATGTTGAATATTTTCACCCACCGAAACTAAAGAAGCCAAGCTGAAATTATTGTAGAAAACCTGGACACACAACTAATATTTGCATAAGAAGAAAAGGTAAAGTACCGAGTACACCTAAATTTGATGGTTGTTGATTTAGATGTAATAGGTATGGACATCAAGATTTTGAGTGCAGAACCAACTTTACTAATAACACAAGGAAATCTAAGTTTGATGGTTACTGCAAGAATTGCAACAATTATGGTCACAAGACTGAAGAATGTAGAACAAAAAAAAGAAATGATAAGTGGGTGCCTAACAGAGAGAATGCAAATAATAATCGAGCAGATACATCTATACCATGGGACTATACTACAAGGATTTCATGTTTATCATGTGGAAGGTATGGACACATTGCTGCAAATTGAATGTTGATGCACGAAAGGAATAACATAAGATCATGGAGGAGCCCTGACATGGCATATTTTTACTGTCATAAGGTAGGACACCTAGCAAGGAATTGCAGATACCAACGAGATGCACAAACCGAAGATGAATCTACAAGGAACACACCACCTACTGTTGAAGAAATTAGTGTTAAAATGAACAAAACATGGAGGAGAAAGACTCAGGGAGATGGAACATCATTTGGAACCATAGACAACACCATATCTACTGAGTCAGGTGCACCAAGCTCCACCTAAATGGTGAGAGGTATGTAGGAACCGTATGCTTATCATAAATCTTACTTCAGTTCCTAAGCATTAGAGATAAGGTCCATATTAGCATATTAAGATGCATCTGGAGTGAAATTTTGTTTGAACATTCTAATATATGGTTATTTTGTTTACTTTATTAATCAAAGTAACTATGTTGTCGGTATAAAGGTATAAGGGACTCGACAAGTGCATTTAATGCAAATAATTAAATCCGTTGGAAACCCTAATCGTGGGAAAGCTATAAATAAGTTAGTTTGTTATTCATTTGAACCAAATGTTTTCAAAGAGAATTAAGCATATTGCAGAGTGATCACTTCGAGAGCAACAAGGCGATTCCAAGGTATTTTTGTATCTACTTAAGATCATTTCGAGACATTTCTATGATAATTGTTCTATACCAAATTGTGTTTGTGAAGTCATCCTTTATCAAGAGTGCCCTAGTTTGTGCAAACAATACATTTGAAGGTAGCCATGACACCAAGGATGGAGAGACCAATGTTAGTAAAGAATGCCAAACCAGTGAACTCTAATACAAATTTCCCCTAGCTAAAGCCACAGAAATAGATATGACGGCAACATTATATTCAATCCCGCCGTGAGTTATTTTGATTGAAGATATCCGCACGTTTATTCATTGCAAGATCAAAGACTTGTGTGAATCATAGATTGACACTTCATTCAAGAAGCTATGTGTAGATGGAAAGTTAAGGATGAGCATACATATCTGGAAACAAAAGGTTTAACTCATGCAATACATTAATTGAGGGTATTCAAGCCCGAATGGGTAAGGACGATACTCAACCGAGTACATGACCAGTTCATGTGGTTGGATGAACTTATAAAGATAGCAAAGGATGTCTTGCACATCATCATCAAATTCCCTATTAGAGACAGGCCCAAGGCCATAAAGCAAATCGGCAAGGGTAAGCTCACCGAGATAACCAAGGCACAATGGGATGGCAGAGGAATGAGGATATCTACTATGGAGAATCCTGAGTTAAGGTATGCATGCAATATCATATCTCACCGAGTATTTCAATCATCCTGAGTGCAAAGTGTACCATGTGGAGCAATAGACCTTGCATTTAAGTTAGTGAAAAAAGGACTTCAGATAGATCTATGTAAATTTTTGTTGAAGCAAATAGATGACAACATGAATATAATCAGAAAGGCAAAGACCAACACTTTGAAATTTGGTTCATTGTTGGTATGTACTTTCTTTTACTATCGAAATTCATTTCCCTATATTGGAGATATAGTAAAGAAAAATGATAAACCGGCCATCTATCAAATAAATGAATGTATACAAAGTCTAGGAGACAACTTTGATACAATTATGTCTAATTACTTTTCAAAATTTCAAGCAAGGATGCATAAGAGATATAGAGTTCCACCTCAAATAATTGCTAAACATCAACATAATATATGTTTTGAGGTAGATACCGATGTTTGTATTATCAAGGCTATTGAGCCTAGAGTTGAATGGATTCAACCAAAAGGATATGATTTAGACATTGACATTGGTTCAAAATAGATAGAAGCATTACTAGCTAAATTGATTGATCCTAAAGGAAAGAGGTATGGCACTTATGAAGAAGTGAAAGATAAAATCAAGCAAGGTATAGTGATACCTAAGGCAATCAAGAAAACATGCAAGATGATTGATGATTTATCAAAAACTATTGGAGTTGATGATACATTGGTTAAGGACACTAAAAATGAACAAGCTATTTTTGAAGTTGACAAGAAACATGTGCTACTATCCTCATTGAGAAAAAGAGGTACTAGAAGGTACACCAGATCCTAAGTACAACTAAGAGAAAAGAAAGTTGCAGAGGTGGCACAACTAAGAGGAAAGACCTATGTAAGATCCTGAGGAAGGAAACAACCTGCACCTACCAAAAGAAGATTATTACTTGGAGATGAAAGTGAAACAAAGTCTGACAAGGCAATCAAGTCTACACCAGTTGTAGACCTTTCACATGTTCCCCAAAGTCTTGATGGTTTTCTGGAAGGAATAAAGAAATCAGGAGGTTTGGAGGCTTCAAACAAGCCAAATACGAGAAAAGGAATGAAGTAGATAAGAAGAAGATTGAAGAAGCCATTGTGGTAACATTGCTAAGATACATATTAACACCCATTGAACTTGCAGACAAGTTACTGAAGGAATTGTGCAATAAGATTGATGGAAGATGCAAGTATGCCATCAATACAGAGAAGGAAATGAGAGAGAGAGGTCACTTGTACATACTATTCCTGACCTTGCACCATTTTAAATTCATGAAGCACTCAAGAAGTATTCAAATAAATTTCCAGTCAAGGGAAGAGACATAAGAATAATGAATGGAGATATACAATCTATTGAGAAGGAAACAGATGCAAAATGGAAAGTTATATTTCACTTAGATGATACCTAGTATTGGGAAGCATAAAAGAATAAAGTTACAACCACTGCTGATAAGGTAATGGAAAGCACAAACAAAGTAGATCCAATTTATCTAACTACTGATAATGCATAAATTATTATTGAGGATGCATCGAAGGAGGTAGATCCTGCAAAAGATTTGTCAAAAGATGAAGATGTATTAGATGCACAAGTAAATGATACCGAGTGCATGGATGTTGACAATGCACCTTTACTAAGAAAAGATCCAATGATGACACGAGAAAAAAGTTATACAATTGAGCACAATATTACTACTAAGGTTGTACAAGACACACCAGACATGGCAACCGAGCCACCTGTAGACACAGATAAGGAGAACATTGATGAACATAAGGCCACCGAGATAGAATAAGAAAATAACATCAAGTTGGAACCCCCAACCGACACAAATGGTCAGAAAAAATATACCACCTACCAACACAATGAATGTCCAGAATGTACAAAAGACATAAGACACTCAAAGAGAAATGCAATAGGAATCACATCTTGAGGAGAATAATGAAGAGAAACAAAAGGATGAATAGAAAGAAGAAGATAAACCACAAGAAGAAGTCAAAGCAAAAGAAAGCATAGCCTATACACATACCAAGTCAACAGATGCAACTTCGGCATCACGTTCTAAACACTCTACTGGAGAGAGCAAGTTGATTGAGAAGAAGAAGACCAAAAAGAGGAATCAAATTATTGATTTGAGCAAGCCTATTATCATAGTGAAGGCTGACCCTAATGTAATGAAGCCTAAAGTATTAGACATATATGCCGAGTTAGTAGCTCAAAAGGTTGAACATAAGAGGTTGTTAGCTAAGAAGAAGGTAGACATATTAGAATATGTGAAGGATATTTTCCAGGACATTGTTCCTGACGCTACAGTTGATGAATATGAAAATCTATTAGACCAAGTTGGTGATTTAGCCCAACAGATTAA
The DNA here is from genome assembly GCA_018584345.1 of Thuja plicata. Classification (NCBI taxonomy): domain Eukaryota; kingdom Viridiplantae; phylum Streptophyta; class Pinopsida; order Cupressales; family Cupressaceae; genus Thuja; species Thuja plicata. The sequence goes on from MU228409.1 coordinate 2,454,529, forward strand.
AGGACCTAGCAAGGATATGAATGAATACATGTTGAAGATTCATAAGGAGTATGGAGAAAAAAAAGATGAAGGACATGTTGAAAGCTACTGATGTGAACAAGGTAACTCTTTCTGACTTATGTATAGACATTGAAAATAAACTCACATCAATTATCTCATTATTTCAAAAGTTTTGTATTCTTTCAAAATCTACTGAGGAAATCAAGAAGGAGGAAGACATTGAAAAAGAGCTGACTGAGCAGCTTAAGGAACTAACTACCGAGCCTGGATCATTCCAGACTTACTACTCTACAATCTAAGAACTCATGGGAGTTAAACATTCACTGAGACAAGAGGAGCATAAAGTTAGATTGGAATTTCTTGAACTGCAAGCATTGCTAATTCTCCACATCCAATCTATTCAAAAACACTTGAAGAAACCCAAATAACTAGCAAGCTTTAAAAATGTCAGCACACTAGACACTATAGTTAGCTTATCTGTAGACATCACATAGCAGATTGTTGTACTACAAAATCTTTGAGACACATGGGAGACTGTACTTACAGGCATACAACAAAAGTATAAGCATATTTTTGATAAGTAAGCTCTAAGTTTTGGCACATTTTGTCAAAAAGGGGGATAGCTACATTTCAATAATAGAAAAGGGATAGATAGATGTATATAGATATATCTTTGAACAAAATAAGAAGTATATATGTGGAAAATGAAAACAAAGGAAGCGAAGAGTTGTACATGTATATATATATGGAGGAAACTCCGAGGAGCAGTTACTATTTTGATGAGTTTGAAGTTTTTGTCAAAAATGTCCAACTAATGTCAAAAGGAGAGATTGTTATATATCTACAAGATATTTTTTTGTCATTAGTTTAGTCAAAGTCATGGAGTCAAGAAGAATCAACCGGTGAAAGGAGATAGTCAAGTATTAGGCTAGTCGATAATGTGCATTGAGCTAGTTGGTCAAGTCAAACAAGTTAAGTGCAGTCGGTAAAGTAAAAGAGTTAAGAACGGTGTACCGAGCACCTATAGTTATTGAGAAATATAGTACACCGAGCACATGTGTAGTACACCAAGTTGATAGCCACTGAGTATTGAAGATCATTTAACCGAGAGAGAGGAGTTACTCAACCAAGTTAAACAGTTGATTCAAAATGTGATCATATCACATTTAATGGCTTGTCAAAGCATTAATTAAGATTCGACAAGCACATAGAATAGTTTGTTACAAGATCAATGATTGAGATAATTTAGAGTGAAGATAAGGCATAGATCAAGCGACAAATGAAAGTTTGTTATTTTCAAGAAAAACAACAAGTACCGAGGTAAAAGTGGCATGGTCACTGAGCAGGAAAGAAGATCTAACGGTCCATAAAAATTTATAGCGTACCTAATGCATATGATTAAGAGGCATAATATCATATATATTGGATGATCTAGAAAGTTGAAAGATATAGGAGTTGAAGTTGTTATTATTACCAAGTAAATTGAAGTGAAGTTATTGAAGAACAAGAGCATAGCATAGAGCACCAAGCATAGATTCAGCTAAATAGAGAAGGACAGAGTAGTGTTACAGTTTGAGATTGAGGTAACACATCAGATCACATAGAGTCTGATCAACATTTACATTTGATGCACTTATTACAGACATTGTTAAGTTATTTGATACTATTGTATTGAGATCTTTACATCCCAATAATGGGTAGATCTTAACCGGTCTTATATTTTGTAAATCCTTTAACAGGGTACATCTCTAAGTGTAGAGATTGTAAAAATCCTTTAACCAGGTAGACCTAACAAGTCTTTTATACTCTTAACTGGGTAAGCTATCAGAAATAGCTAAACTTTGTAGCTCTAACCGAGCACCCTTTATACTACAGTTAGTGAAGGTTGTGGGTGTCATCCCCATCACAGTTTTGTCCTCTAACCAAGGATATATGTGTTACCAAAATCATGGTGTTATGAGTTCCATTGTTTAATATTTTGATGTTATGGTTTTATAAGCTTTATATTACTTTCATTTCAAAGTTATGAACTCAGTAATCAGTATGCAATAGTATATGGTTTATTAGTGAATGTGGTTAGAAAGTTTTTTGTGGCACTGATTCACCCCTCCCCTCTCAGTCCCAACTTTCTATAGTTATTCCAACACATGGTGACTAATGGAAAGCTTTCTAAGAAGGTGGAGGAGCAGGAGGAAGAGAATAGACTGTTGAGAGAAAGGTTGGAACAATTAGCAGAAAAAATGGATCAAGTGGAGAAGAAGATAAAAAAGGAACATATGAAGATGAGAAGAGGAAGTTCCTAGAGAAGAACTAAATATACCAGAGGATAAAAAATGTTTCCTGAAAGCTTTTGTAACTTTGGGAGGTAAAACAGTGGAGTTACCCATATTTGATGGGAAAATGAATGATGAGGTAGTGATAGATTAGATTGAGGCCTTGGAGAACCATTTTGAATGTGAAGGAATCACCAAAGCACAAAAGGTGAAAGTGGCAAAGTTTAAGATGAAAGGAGCAACAATAACTGGGTGTAGTTTAATCGAGGAGGAAAGAGCTAAAGATGACAAGAGGAAGATCACATCATGGAAGAGAATGGTTGCAAAGGTGAAGGAGACATGCATACCAAAATATTATGAGGTTCAAATACATCAGAAGAGACAAAACCTAAGAAAGAGAGATTTGGGAATTAGCACATATACTGAAGAATTCCAGAAGTTAAGTCTCAGATCAAGAATCACAGAGCTTGAGTGTGTCAAGGTAGCAAGATACCTACATGACTTGAGAGTGAACATTCAAGAGGAGTTGCAATTGTTGAGTCCTAATATAGTATCGAGATGTTACCAATTAAATCTAAAAGTGGAAGACAAGTTTTGGAGGAGACAAGATCAAAACAATAGAGGCAGAGGCAGACAATCATTCAGAGGAAGAGGCCAGTGAAGAGGAAGAGGACTAAACTTCAACTCTCAAAATGAAAACAAATAAAAGACAAATAGGACTGATAATTTTAGAGGAAATTTTAGAGGGAGAAGACCAAATTTGAGAGGAAGGTCACAAGGAAGAGGTAATGGACCCATTAAATGTTTCAGTTGTAACCAAGATGGACATATGGCTTACAAGTGCCTTGAGAAGATAGGGTCTAGCTCTCAAGGAGAGAGGAGAACACATATTGTCAAAGAACATGACCCTCAAAATAATCCTGATTCCTATGGGTATCCAAAATAAGGAGAAGCACATATTCTAAGAAGAACACTCCTACAAGAACCAATCACCAAGGAGCCACCTAAGAGAAAATCACTTTTTAGAACAAACTGCAAAGCTGGAGGAAAGGTGTGTAAAGTCTTAATTGACTATGGTTCAACAAAGAATTTTATTTCTCTTGAAATGGTTGAGAAGTTGAAATTGAGAAGAGTTCCCCATTCATGCCCTTAAAAATTCTCATGGCTTAATAAAGGACAAAAAACTCTCGTGGATGAGCAGTAATGGTTTGAATTTCATATTGGAGCCTACAAAGACAAATTACTAGTTGATGTGGTAAAGATGGATGCATGCTACATAAATTTTTGTGAGACCATGGAAATATGACTTGAAATCCCAACATGACGGAGTTAAAAACACCTACATAATAACTAAATATGGTAAAGTAATTGAACTGTTACCACTGGCAGAGAAAAATTAGGAAGAACCTAAAGAGAAATAAGTTAAGGTAATGATGATGGGAAATAATGAGTTCTTGAAGGTGGTAGAAGGTGAGGATGACCCTTTCTTTACACTCATTCCTATGCTTGAGGATAAGATGGAGTATTTTCCTAGAGAGATGACTGATACTAATAAGTCTACAAACAGGGACAATATTGTTTTGAAGGTAGAAAGTGTAGAGAAAAAGACAACAAAGCTTGATGAAGAAGTGGCCACCATTCTTGATAAATATCAAGGTATAGTTGTAGATGATATGCCAAGGAATCTACCACCAATGAGGGAAATTAGTCACTATATAGATATTATACTAGGTTCAACACTACCAAAGTAATCAACCTACAAACTTACACCCCAACAAAACGATGAGATGACAAAAAATAATTCAAGAGTTGCTTGAATCTGGTCTAGCTGGAAAGATCCTAAGCACATGTGTAGTGCCTATTGTTTTGGCACTAAAGAAGGTAGGTACTTGGAGGCTTTGTACTGATTCTAGAGCCCTCAACAAGATTAAAATAAGGTATAGATTTCCAATACCAAGAATATAATATTTATTAGATTGTTTGGGGGGTGCAAGATATTTCTCTAAAATTAATTTGAAGAGTGGGTATCATTAAATAAGTATTAGACTAGGGGATGAATGGAAGACAACTTTTAAGACCAATAAGGGGTTGTACGAATGGAAAGTGATTCCTTTTGGGTTATCCAGCGCCCCAAGTACATTTATGAGGCTTATGAATGAAGTCCTCAAGGATTTCATAGAGAAATTTGTCGTAGTCTACCTAGATGACATTATGATTTTCAACAACACAAGGGAGGAATATTTGAAACACATAGATATGGTGTTGAAGAGGTTACAGGAGGATAACTTGAAGATCAACATGGAAAATTGCATTTTCATGCAAAAAGAACTCACCTATCTTGGATTTGTGATCTCCAAGGGTACTATCAAGATGGACCAAGACAAGTTAAATGAAATTCTTTCATGGCCTACTCCCAGGACAATTTATGAAATTAGGAGCTTTCATGGATTAGCTACTTTCTATAGGAAGTTTATCAGAAGTTTTAGTATGATTTGTGCCCATATCCTAGATAGTGTCAAGGGGGGGAAAATGTGAGTTTGTTTGGACCAAGGAAGCTAATGAAGCCTTTGAACTCAAGCAAAAGGTAGTCCAATATCTTATCCTAAAGTTCCCTAATTTTAAAAAAGTCTTTCAAATTGAGTGTGATGCTAGTCTAGTTGCCATAGAAGGTGTCTTAAGTCAAGAAGGCAGAACCATTGCATAATTTAGTGAAAAACTAAATGAATCCAAGAGGAGATATTCATCATATGATCTAGAGATGTATGATTTAGTCCAGTCACTCAAAAAGGGGAGACACGATTTGTTGTCGAAAGAGTTCATAGTCTACATGGATAACCAGGCCCTAAGCTTCATCAGTAGCCAAGACAAATTGAGCCATAGGCATATGAAGTAGGTTGAAACATTACAAGCCTATACCTTTTCTATCAAGCACAAAAAGGGAGTTGCAAACAAAGTTGTTGATGCACAAAGTAGGAGAGTTCTTACTATCTCATAAATTCAAGTGAAGAGTGTTGGAATTGATACTTTGAAGGACATGTATGCAAAATATGCAGATTTTGGGGAAGCATATCAGGTATGTCTTGAGTTGAATGACATATATCATCATGAATTTTCTGATTATTTATTACAAGAAGGAGTTCTCTTTAAAAGAGGATAGTTATGCATTCCTAAATGTTAAATGAGAACCAATATCATTCAAAAACATCATAGTGGTGCTATGTCTGGTCATTTTGGATTAAATAAGACATTAGAGCTAGTACGAAGGCACTACTTTTGGTGAAGGTTACAAGTTGATGTTAGAAATTTTTTAGAAACATGTTCCATTTATCAAAAAGCCAAAGGAAGGAGTACAAATGAAGGTTTATATCAACTTTTACCCATTCCATCAAGACCATGGGAGCATGTAAGTATGGATTTTTTCATGGGATTTCCCAAAACCCAAAGGGAATTTGATAGTGTTTTTATTGTTGTGGATAAATTTAGTAATATGGCACAGTTCTTGCCATGTAAATCCACTAGTGATGCATCCTACATTGCAGATCTTTTCTTCAAAGAGATAGTTAGAATTCATGGATTACCTTTGAATATTGTATCGAATAGAGATGTCAAATTTGTTGGTCATTTTTTGAGGACTTTGTGGAAGAGACTAGGGACAAACCTATCCTTTTCATTAGCCTATCATCCACAAACTGATGGACAAACAAAAGTTGTAAATAGATATGTTAGGGAATCTCCTAAGGTGCCTCACAAAACAACATGGAGAGAAATGAGATTCTATACTTTCCCAACTCAAATTCTCTTACAGTGACACAGTCAATAGGAGCAACAAAAAGTCACCTTTTTAGATTGTTTATTGGATGAACCTAAGGGGAGTGCTTGAACTAAGAAAAAATCCTAATAATGAACTAATTAATGCAGAGGGAGAACACTTTCCTGTAGCTATGAAGGAGGTTCATGATCAAGTTAAGTCTCAACTACAACAGACTACTCAAAGGTGCAAACACCAAGCATATCAAAAGAGGAGAGAGGTCATATTTGAAGTAGGAGAACTAGTGTGTGCATTTATAAAGAAGGAGAGGCTACCAAAAGTCAAACATGCCAAGCTTTTACCCAAGAAAGTGAGACCATGCCAAATTCTAGAAAAATATGGGGAGAATGCATAAAAAATCAAGTTACCACCAGACCTCGGTATCTCATCCATCTTCAATGTATGTGATTTGACACCATACAAAGGAGAGATCACTGAAGCTGATGCACAACAAGAAGAAGTGATATAAGACCTTAAGCCATTCCCCAAAATAGTACCAACGCAACTTGAGAAGATGCTAGATAATAGAATCAAGAAGACTAGAAGGAGAGAGTATAAGGAATACTTAATCAAGTACATAGGACAACCTGAATCAGAGGCAATATGGCTTGATGAACATCAGATTTCCAAGTAGGGCTCCTCACTCCAAAAACTCATCTCAAGTGGACTTGAGATATTTTCATCAGGGGAGTATGGTGCAGGGGTACTCACCAAAGACAAGGACAAGGATGTGTAACAACTTTTGTGGATGGAACTTTTAGTTTTATGCAATTTTGTGTTTGTAATAAAAGTCCTAATCCTTTGTAGTGGCATGATCGTAGTTGGCATCCTTATAAGCCAAATTGGTTGCATAGCCACCTAGGAAAACTTTGAGTTTATTTTTGGGTTGGTTTAGGTTATATTACATGTTTGTGTCAACATGCAAGCCTTGGATGGGTGTTGACACCTTGACAAGTTTGTTTTTTGTCTTTTTGCTATTTTTAGGAAAGTTGCTCATGAGCAACTTTTCTTGTCTTCTTGCAAGATTGAAGATTTTCTTGAGTCAAACCAATAGAATATTGGGATTTTGATGTCCCTTTAAGAGGAGAGGTCAAGGAAGTTGAGGGATGTTGTTGAAGAAGTTCTAAATGTATGCTTGGAGAAGACAATTTTTGTAATAGTACAATTTTCTTGCATTTTCCAGCAACAATGAATTACTACGTGCACATTTGGATTGAATGTGATGTAAAATATATGTAGGAAGTTATAAAAAAAATTATTTTTCATTTCCATCCATTATGAGCCTCTGAAGTGTTATAAGTTGTGAGAAAATTGAGTTTTAGGACTGACTATGTCATTTTGAGTAGTTTTAACTAGGGTTGTGTTGATATGGCTGTAGGTTGAAGTTTCGCCATTGGTTTTCATCGAACCTTGGTGGAATTAAATCTATTACTATGTAATTTAAGGTTTTATTTTCCTTCTTGGTGTTCATGTAGGGATATGAGAGAAAAGTGATGCCCTAGGCAGACGTCTCCATGTGGCCACCTAAAACTTGTATGCTTTTTGTTCATAATTTGTTACGTGGATCAAGATAGAAGATATAGATTTAGATTTAGGTGTTTTTAGTAATATCTCAACACCTCTAAGTGTTGGATTGAAGAAACACTCACTGATAAGGGTAGTTCCTTTGTTAATTGGGTCAAATTAGCCCTTTGTAGAACACTGTCTACTTGCAAGTTTAGCTACTTTATGTTTCGTGTTGAAATATGTATTTTATTCCTTGGTAGGAGCTCAATAAAGGGTTTCTTTATATCTAATTGTTTTTATAATTTGTTTGGAGGAATATTGAACAAAGGGAGAAAAAATGAGTGCATAGGGCTACAAGGATTTTGATGAGTTTGTGAAGCAAGTCTACCCCCAAGCTTTTGGGAAATATAATAAATGAATGTATCATGTTATGTTGATCATGTTGAATTACTTTCCTAGATTTTGGAGGCCTTACTCACCCTTTGGTGGATTTGAGCACCTAAGACTAAGTAGCTCCCTAGGGGTCATTTACATGTTAGTGGGCATAAGGAGAGTTCATAAATGAATAAATGAATTGTATTGAATCTTCATGGTGTTGGAGTCCTTTTTTTAGACCATTGAGTTGATTCTACTCTAGAGGTGTTCCAAATTACTTGACTCTGCATCGCATTATGTCAATTTTGAGATAAAACAACATCCTCCTGTCAACTTGCCTTCACATTATGTTGGAATTGAAAGGAATCAATTGAGTGCATGTGATGTTGTTTTGGCTTCTCTTATATCTCCCAACTATTCTCCTTCCCATAAGCGCATATTAGTGCAAGAAGATGTTTTTAACCTTTCTCTCTCAATAATCTATCTCTTTGGGGAGAATTATTTAGGATCGATGTTATCTCTTCTCCTAGTATGATCCTCCCCTATAAAAATACCTTTGTCAAGGATGATGATTCACCTTGTGATACCTTACCTTATATGCAATTAAATGACTCTTCCTTTAGGGATAAACCTTTAGATAACTATGATTACCCCCTTCCTAAAATGTGGTTTATTCATAAAGATATTCCTATTTGGGATGAACCATTGGACAATGATGTTGAATATTCTATCCCCATGAAATAAATTCCATAAAATTATGATATTGTGTTAGAGGAGACTAGTATAACTGACATTTCTTCTATTTATTTCAATAATCTTCCTTCTATTGATGCAACATTAATGAGTTATCTTTGTTTCTCTTCTAAAGTTTGTTTCCATCATGAAGACACCTTGAAGAAATATGATAATACCCTTGATGCTCTCCCTATCATAAATAAAATCTCTGAGAATTAAAATCCTACACAAGTTAATGTTTTTCAAGTTTTGGGTAAGCCTACGGTTGTTTTCCATCTCCGTCAAGGTACTCCCCAACCTCAAAATAAACTAATCATCGTGGTAAAAGGTGCTCAATAATTTGATTATTGTGTAGTTTCTCACATATAAAATAAAATAAATAATAGAAAACCTACCAATTTAGTTTTTCCTCCTTCTCTTCCTGCTTATCAAACAACTCTTCCACCTCATCTCCCTCAAAATCTTGGAAAGGAATATGATTTAGTAGATTAACTTTGTGTTACTCCTGTCAAGATATCTCTTTGGGAGTCTCTTCAAACTTCACCTACATATCACATTACAAAAATCCTTAAGAAACATGATCGTCCCACCTATTTTGCAAGCTAATATAACTTCTATGTTGGAATGTATGAATGCAACAAATAATGAAACTCAAATTATGTTTTCTAAAGATGAATTTCCTTCTCTTATGGTTGTTTTCCTTATCAATGGAAATCTTATATTTTGAACTTTAATTGATAATGGATATGGTATTAATGTGTGTAGCATTAATTTGTTTCATAACATTGAGGTGGATACTTCATTGATTAAACCTAATTCTATTCGTATCTATGACTTTGATAATGTTTCTAAACACACCTTAGGTATTATAACCTTACCAGTTAAGGTAGGTCCTATTACTTTACCTACTTCTATCATGTGTCATGCATAGTGCTCTTAATTAGAATATTCTCTTAGGATGACCGCGACTACATAGCATGCAAGTTGTTCCTTCAACACTTCATGATAAAGTGAAGTTCATCTATAACAATATCATGTATACCCTTATTGTTGATGATAAATCACAAAGGTGCTTATGAACTGAATCAGATTCTTCGTATATTCGTACACCATTTAAACAAAACATATCTTCTCCTCTTAAAGATACTTCTTCTCCTAGAAATGCCCATTTAGAATATGATTGGATGATATTATACTTTACACCATCTTTTTTGGGAGAATACAAAGTTCCTAGGTTTAACATGGAACCATTTAAAGGGCCTAGTGTATCATTTGTTCAACCCGATTCTCTTAACATTTCAACTACTAATCTTCAACATGGTTTAGGGTGCACACAACAAAGTGATGATAAGAAACCTATCATGCACTTGCCTCTTCGAGGGTTTGGTTTCCACCCTTCTCCTTTGTCTACATCCCTTCCCTTATTTATATGCCTAGCTTTAATCAATAAAACATTTTGCCTGACCTTCTTCATGCTGAGTTGGTTACTCGACCTAAATGAAAGAAGAAGTATATCCAAAACTGCGTGAATCTTTCTTTTTTCATATATCACCGATATCATGATCAATCTACCAATGAATGTCAATCTTTACATTATGAAATTCATAAACTCGTTGATTATGATAACATTCACATAACATGTCGCAATGAGTTGTTTTTCAATTATGATTACTTTGAATAACATTTGAGTTCCTATTATGTTTCTCCACACTACGTGACATAGTTAGCCTATCCCTTAGAGGCTCATTGTCATTCATGGTGGTACAATTTTAGGTGCAATCATAATTTTCAAGTAACATAATAGTTCTCCTCATCCTTATCTTTATCTCCACATTTGGGGGGCAATGATAGTATTTCAATTTCTCATCCTTTCTAAGATTCCACTTTTTCTCTTAGATAGGTGGCATTTGTTTATCACGTGATACCCAATATTACATAGAATTGTTTGTTTACATTATGGATTCTCCCTTATATAAGATGTATGTATCCTTAATCATAACCTCTTCCTTGATCATAATTGGGTATATATCCATTATAAATAAATCCCCATTTTTGTCAGCATTTAAGTTTAAGAGATTAGCCTATTATTGTGATCTTCGTAGGCTAATTATTGCAAATAGAGGATCTTCTGAGGTACAGACTTGGCTTGGGAGGGTCTTGTCTTCCCCACAATTCAGTAAGTTACAGGTTGGTCTTTGTTTGGCTCAAATTGGACTTCGTTTGAGCTTAGTTTTGGTGTGCTTACTATTTGTGGTAAGTCGGGTGTTGATTGAGATGGACCCTTTCTATTTTTGGAAAGTGCATTTGGCCACATGAAAAAATAATAGGTGTGACTCCTATTTCAGACGACATATTAAAATGATGAGTATTTTACGATTTATTAAATTTTAGTGGCCAAATTATTATTAAATCATTAAATGGCTAATTATAAAGTTATAAATTAACTTTATAATTTCACTTAAGTTGAGGGTTGAGTCATCATTGGAAGGGGCCATTTATTTAATTGGTTTTAAGACTAAGTCACATTATTATAATGATACTTTATTATAAT
>MU228409.1:2484239-2503340 GCA_018584345.1 Thuja plicata
TTATTTCTGCTGAAAATTGGGATTGCCTAAAATCAATTGAAGGAATAGCAGTTTGAGTTAGGTTTTTATCAGCCAAGCATGACCATTCATGGGATAGTGGATCTCATAAAAAATCATTAGTAGGAAGGTCTGAAGCTCACAATGGTTGTGACATGAAGAAAATTGTCTTTTTTTTGGAGAATAGAGAAAAATAAATGCTTTTGTTGTATTGTGAACGTCTTTTGATATTTGTACTTTGGTTTTGGTCTCTTTTCATGAAGGACCCGGAAATGATCATTGAATGTGATTTTATGATCAAATTAACAGCGATAAAATTCTAGACAAAAAAAACAGGATACAGTGTCTCGTAATAATATTTTCCTTTGTTTGGTTGCTGCGTGCATGCATTCCGTCAGTCTCTTGACACTGTTTTCCTGTGAAAAGTGTTATTAACTTTTTGGTTTCGAACTGGTGTTATGGACTTCAACCAGGTAATTTTTAGGCTTGTAAAATGGTTTTCATTTGGGCGTATTTTATTTGATAAGAATGTTATTTCTGCTGAAAATTGGGATTGCCTAAAATCAATTGAAGGAATAGCAGTTTGAGTTAGGTTTTTATCAGCCAAGCATGACCATTCATGGGATAGTGGATCTCATAAAAAATCATTAGTAGGAAGCTCTGAAGCTTACAATGGTTTTGACATGAAGAAAATTGTCTTTTTTTTGGAGATAGAGAAAAAGAAATGCTTTTGTTGTATTGTGAACGTCTTTTGATATTTGTACTTTGGTTTTGGTTTCTTTTCATGAAGGACCCGGAAATGATCATTGAATGTGATTTTATGATCAAATTAACAGCGATAAAATTCTAGACAAAAAAAAGAGGATACAGTGTCTCGTAATAATATTTTCCTTTGTTTGGTTGCTGTGTGCATCCGTCAGTCTCTTGACACTGTTTTCCTGTGAAAAGTGTTATGAACTTGCTGCAGCTATTATCTATATGATTACAATTGAATATAAAAAACAATATTTAATATAATATTAAGAGCATTACATCTTCAGTCTGTAGTCTTTCAAATTGATTAAAAAAAACACGTCTTTCTTTGTGTCGAAGAAATTTATAGAGATTAGAATAATTGTGGTCCTTAACTTTAAGGGAAAATACCAGTATACAGCTTACAGCGTCCTATGATTTGGACAGGCACAGTAGCATATAATTAACACTTTAAGAAAAACACGTCTTTCTTTGCGTTGAAGAAATTTATATAGATTAGAATAATTGTGGTCCTTAAGTTTAAGGGAAAATACCAGTATACAGCTTACAGCGTCCTATGATTTGGACAGCATAGTGGCATATAATTAACACTTCAAGAAATGATAAATAGAATAGAAGAGACACTGATATTTTTGGGGAAAATGCTTTTGGGTGGAAAATTCATTGATCTGCAATAATAAACATGTTACAGTACACTGTAGGCTCAGAGATTTATATCCTCCGCCTTTAGAGGAGAGTTGATAGTATAATTTTTTAGTTAAAAAAATTCTTCAAATCATTTTTTTTTCCAAAAAATAAATACATCTTTTAAGTAGGTTTGTAAGGTCTTTCCTAGTAGACCATTATGGGACCTCGCAGGTTTTGATCTAATAAGTATACAAAATTGGATCTGTGCTGAGTTTAGTTCCTTCTTGAATAACAAGATCAGTTGCAGAAAAAATGATCAACTTTAGACTTAATACAGTGTTAAGTATAGATTTCCACCACATAACACACTGTATAATGATCTAACTATTACAAAACAATTTTGATTTTGTAGAGGAGCCAATGCAAGTTTCATGATGGAGTAGATAGTCAACTGGTAGTGCATCAGAAATTCCTACTTTCCCTAAATGAGTCCAACTCATTCCAAGGTGGATCATCTGCTGATATGTACTAAGTGGATTTGACTGCTTCAATGGTAGGATCTTCACTTTGATTGATGTGGAATCTCAGACCCCTCTCAAGATTGAGGCTCTTCTCCAAAACCATAGAAGAATGTTTCTCATAGTACTCTATTTGGAATGCTAGATAGCTTTGCATGTGCTGAACATTTTCAGCCTTATCACAGGGATAATGTCTTCCGTATTTAACTTTTTGGTTTCGAACTGGTGTTATGGGCTTCAACCAGGTAATTTTTAGGCTTGTAAAATGGTTTTCATTTGGGTGTATTTTATTTGTTAAGAATGTTATTTCTGCTGAAAATTGGGATTGCCTAAAATCAATTGAAGGAATAGCAGTTTGAGTTAGGTTTTTATCAGCCAAGCATGACCATTCATGGGATAGTGGATCTCATAAAAAATCATTAGTAGGAAGCTCTGAAGCTTACAATGGTTGTGACATGAAGAAAATTGTTTTTTTTTTGGAGAATAGAGAAAAATAAATGCTTTTGTTGTATAGTGAACGTCTTTTGATATTTGTACTTTGGTTTTGGTCTCTTTTCATGAAGGACCCGGATATGATCATTGAATGTGATTTTATGATCAAATTAACAGCGATAAAATTCTAGACAAAAAAACAGAGGATACAGTGTCTCCTATAATATTTTCCTTTGTTTGGTTGCTGCGTGCATGCATTCTGTCAGTCTCTTGACACTGTTTTCCTGTGAAGTGTTATGAACTTGCTGCAGCTATTATCTATATGATCAATTGAATATAAAAAATAATATTTAATATAATATTAAGAGCATTACATCTTCAGTCTATAGTGTTTCAAATTGATTAAAAAAACACGTCTTTCTTTGTGTTGAAGAAATTTATATAGATTAGAATAATTGTGGTCCTTATCTTTAAGGGAAAATACCAGTATACAGCTTACATGGTCCTATGATTTGGACAGGCACTGTGGCATAAGTTAGCACTTTAAGAAAAACACGTCTTTCTTTGTGTCAAGAAATTTATATAGATTAGAATAATTGTGGTCCTTATCTTTAGGAAAATACCAGTATACAGCTTACAGCGTCCTATGATTTGGACAACATAGTGGCATATAATTAACACTGCAAGAAAATGATAAATAAAATAGAAGAGACTGATATTTTTGGGGAAAATGCTTTTGGGTGGAAAATTCATTGATCTGCAATAATAAACATGTTACAGTACACTGTAGGCTCAGAGATTTATATCCTCCGCCTTTAGAGGAAAGTTGATACTAAATTTTTTAGTAAAAAAAATTCTTCAAATCATTTTTTTTTCCAAAAAATAAATACATCCTTTAAGTAGGTTTGTAAGGTCTTTCCTAGTAGACCATTATGGGACCTCTCAGGTTTTGATCTAATAGGTATACAAAATTGGATCTGTGCTGAGTTTAGTTCCTTCTTGAATAACGAGATCAGTTGCAGAAAAAATGATCAACTTTAGACTTGATACAGTGTTAAATATGATTGGTATACTTTTCCTGTTCCACCACATAACACACTGTATAATGATCTAACTATTACAAAACAATTTTGATTGTGTAGAGGAGCCAATGCAAGTTTCATGGTGGAGTAGATAGTCAACTGGTAGTGCATCAGAAATTCCTACTTTCCCTAAATGAGTCCAACTCATTCCAAGGTGGATCACCTGCTGATATGTACTAAGTGGATTTGACTGCTTCAATGGTAGGATCTTCACTTTGATTGATGTGGAATTTTAGACCCCTCTCAAGATTGAGGCCCTTCTCCAAAACCATAGAAGAATGTTTCTCAGAGTACTCTATTTGGAATGTTAGATAGCTTTGCATGTGCTGAACATTTTCAGCCTTTTCATAGGGATAATGTCTTCCGTATTTCACCTGTTCTTTGTTGATAGCCACTATTCCATCTTTGAGAAGTTTCTGAAACTAGTCATTGCAAGTTTCCATCGCGAGTGTTACTGGCACAGCAATAGAGTGGAGTATGAGTCTTCTTAAAGACACAGTAAGCACTCTCCTATTACACTGATACATATTCCCATTTCTAGCTTTCCATAAGCCCACAATATATTAGCAGTCAATATAAGCCAAAACAGGTTATAAAATTGATTTGAAGTTTAAACCATTCATATACCTCTTGCCAATTAATTTTTACTTTGTCACCCCATACAACCAAATTAGAAAAGAACATTCAGATTTCTTTAGCAAAGAAAAATTTAAGAAATATATGCTTTGATATTTTTATGTTGCTTGCAAAGAAACCATAGAGGAAGATATAGCAGTAGGAAGTTTTTGAATAATAAATAACCATTCGAAACATGCAACTTTGGGTTCTAAAACAAATCTTGTCAAAGTACTTAAAGTTTCTAGCAATTATTTATGAATTTGGTTAGGTCTTTGGAGGAGCTTAGGAGTCAGGTTTGCTACTTCAGTTCCATCAAGCTAGGAAAGATGCTAGGAGCCCACCCTCGAGAAGTGCAAGGGGTTTATCTGTACAGTTAAGGTTCCACCATATGATCTCTTAGGATTTAAAGAACTTGGTATTATAGTTCATCATTTCACCACCTGTAACATGCTCTCTAATAGTCTCTGATGCTTTCCAAATACTCAAAGACATTGGAGCCAATAGGTATTACCGTGAAATTGCCAAATAAAATATCATTTATTGGGAGTTATTTCCAACTCCTGGCTTGTTTAGGAACAACAATTTGGTTCCTAACAAGCACTTTACAAGGTTCTTGCCCACGCAAGGCCTTATAAATCCCCATACCAGCAAGAGAGACTATGCTTTTTGAGGTTCCTCAATCCTATGCCTCCTACAACCTTCTCAAGGCAAACACTTGTCCCAATTCACATGCTTTTTTTATTACCTCTCTCATCAAACCAGGGAAACTGTCAAAGTTTCTTATTAATTAGTCACCTAGTAGCTACTAAAAAGCCGAACAAATGAGTAATATATGTTGCAAGACGGTGAGATTTTTCTGACAAATTTGAAGTCTACTTGCTAAAGAGATGTATTCTTATTCCATCATGACGAAGTTTCTTGTCAATCTTGCTCTTGATCTATTTACACATCTCTTTCAGACAAGGATTAACAACGAACGAGATTCCCAGGGGCCGAACAATTATGTTACGTTCTCCTTAAATTTATTAAATCATTCTAGGGGCTCACCATTCCAACTAAGCATAATGGGCTTTGCGTTGGATATTTCAGTTCCCAATGCTTCACAAAATAGCCCAAGTTTGGTCATAAGATAATCAACATTATTTTCATTAAGATCAAAAACATGGTTGTATCATTTGCAAATTGGACATTTAACATTTCATCAACATTGGGGAGGGATATACCTCTTGGTTTGGGAGAGAAGGATAAATCTTTGAGAATGTAATAGATAACATATGAGGCAGTCACAAAGAGGGCAGAGACTAGATAGGGCAGCAGCCCTATCTGATAGGCCTCTCTTGAAAAAAAGGATAAAAAAGATAGCCATTAACATCAACTTGGGCAACTAAATCATTTAAAAGTGATTCAAGCACTTGGGAAGCCAAAAGCCTCTAGAGTCATCATCAGGAAAGACCATTCGATTCTATTATATGCTATTTCAAAACCCATTAAAAGAATGCCATTGTTTTGATTAGAGGTTATAGCCCATTCCATGGCGTCCTAGCTAGTGATGAGGTTTTTAGAATTTGAGGATACTACTAGGCTGAGAGTTAGGGCTTTGGCTAAGATCTTATATGAGACTTTTAGGAGGGTTATTGGTCTCTAGTTTTTAATTAGAGACTTGTCTCCATCCTTAGGGAGTAATCTAATGATACCTTTGTTGATATTAGTCCCCAAGGAGCCTTTATTTATAGCTTCAAAGTGGACCTGTGATATATCATAAGTAATCCACTACCCACTCAATATTTTTCTTATAAAATTCATTGGGATACCAAGCACTTGAATAAATAGGCAAACAATAATAGGAAATCGCAAATGGTTTTGGCAAATTGTGTACCTTCACAAGAAGTATGGTGTCGACATTTTCATGACACAGATTCCAATGCGTAGGCCAAGTTTGGATTTCTAGGCATAGTTGTAAGACACTATTCTAAATTGCGAGTCAACTCACCAATTAAGGTGCCTAACTTATGATAATTACATGCTTTGAAAGATGTTTATGATATGCGTCATAGCCTATCATAAAATTGGTCAAGGTTCTTGATTCATAATTAATAACTCTATAATCAGGTTCTAATGTTTCTTAAGAATCTATCTTACGATACCACCTAAATAGGTACACCATATATATTATAAATAAACCTCTTGATAACTACTTACAACACACCACAAAATGTTTTGATTATAGGTAAAAACATGTTTTGAAGGGACCTGAAACCCTGTACAAAGTACACTAGCTACAACAGACCAGCCAACACAAAAGGCCACCACCCCCAAAAAACATACAAAAGATCTTAGCCAGAGATACACCCAGCCCACTGCTAAAAATAAATCTTTGGATAACCACAACAAAGAGAGAACTATTGTTTTATCCCCTTCATATGGGATCGCAAGGTCATGTCAAAAGACGGTGAGGATTTCTAAGAAAGTTTGCCTTTAACTGTAATCCAACCATCTTCCACACTAGCAACCTTATCATGCCATCACAAAGAATCCAGTGCTGTTGGTCCAACACCCAAAAGTGGGGTTGAAATTCCCTTAGAAATATCTAGCGCAGTGTCGGCATGAGATCCAACACCAACATCCATTAAAATACCATCGGTTCCAACAGAGCCATCAGCCAATGAAACATCCGCAATGATATTGGAAACATCATGCGATGAAATAATAGGTTCAGGTCCAACAACCAGGGCAGGAGCAGCCCCAACAGACCCATCAGGAGCAATATCAGGACCAAAATTGGCCTTCGCAGCAACACGCAAATGATTGACAATATCAGGAGCAACCTCCTTCTCAGAGTGAGGGGAGCATTTCAATACGGTGTAGTGTTGATTAGAAGCACCCTTCCACCAAGAGGGAGAAGATTTCTTCTTTTTTGTAATAAAGTCACATTGAGAAAAAATATGACCCGTCTTAAAACAATTTTGACATCTGAAAGGAATACCTTTGAAGTCTAGCTACTGGACCCAAGATCCCAAGGATGATTCAATTGTAATATCAGTTGGAAGGCCCTTTGAGGTATCAATGTCTACCAGGATGCGTGCATAAGTTGAGTGATACATGTTATTAGACTTATTATCAATCATCAAAAACTCCCCCAAAGCCCCACCCACTTCCTCTAGGACGAAGTCATGTCATAGATGAAGAGGCAGATTGGGGAGCCTAACCCATACCGGGATAGTACTGAAGACTTCTGTGGAGGGAATGAAATGAGTGTGCCACGACTTTACCATAAGCGGAAACTTTTCATCCTCCCAACAAAATAAGTACTCACATAGGATTGTAGCTCTACCCTTCACATCAATAAACCTTGCAATGAAAAAACCTTTAGCCATTGGGTAAATGTTAATGGTGCTTGATAACTTTGGTTCCCATCTTCGTGAAACTCAGTCATGCAGTTGAGCAAGGCTAGGCCAAAAATCACGAAACCGGCAAATCAATCCATGAGATTTGAATATTTCATTACTGTTCATCAGATCCTTATCAGCAACAGAGGAGAGCTTGATAGATACAGACTCACAGACAGGGATCGGGGAAGTGGAAGCCCTATTATCAGTTGAAACCCTATGTCCCTTCCCAGCCACAACCGTCTTGGAGGCAACATCAGCAAACGATCCTGCCATACCTGTAGAAGCCATGCCACCATCCTCCAAAACAACAGTCGCAGGGCAGGAAGAAGGCAAATCCACTAGGGGAAGACTCCTCCTCTGCACCAGTGCAGATGCCACAACCAAACCAGAGGACCCCACAAGAGAGAGAGAGGCAGCAACAACAACACCAGAATGCCCACATTAGGCAGTGCCAACACCCAACAAAGGTTCGCTGAAAGCAGCAGCCGGAAGACCCAAAGACTGGCCAACAACAGATCCGTTGGCAGCATGGACAACCCTCGAGCTAGGCACTTCACCCTCAGACCCCCCAACAACAAGGAGCAAAGATGAGGCTCCAAATGCATCCGCAGACCCACCAAATCCAGTCGCAGACCCAGAAACCAGTCTGGACGAATTTGAAATAGCAGAGCGGGAAGCGTGAACGCTAGACATTTTTCTGTTAGCTTAGTGTGTTTGTTGTTATTACGTAGTTGTTAAAGTGGTTTATGCATGACTTTTACACCATAAAATGTTGACACATACTGGAGAGTGCCACCTAAAAAATTCAATCTCTCACTACGATGGACCATAAAAAATAATAAAATAAAATACAATCCAAATATTCTAGGAAAATGCTAAATGCTAAATATATAATTTTAAAAATTGAAAGGTTGAAACACCCTAATTCTAAACATTAATTTCATGAGATTTGTCTTTCAATGTAAGTCTATATTTGACTACTTACCAAGGCCAATAAGAACATATAATATTAATTATTGTTGTCATTGAAACCCTCAATCCCTCATCAGTCAATTACAGATAATGAGCAATTAATTACATATATTTACAAGGTTGATGACACCTAAATCACAATAGGCGAGAGTAAATCACGAGTCATTACTTTAGCATTTTTTTTGGAAACATGCTCTTCATTACTAGATCCCTTATGGGCGTTAAATTCTAGAAGGGACTTGTACATTGGAACCAAAGGGAGCACCTTTGGGTTTCAAGTTATTGAAGCAAATTGGAAATTGGCGCTAAAAGTTAAAATCACCATTGGTATCCGAGTTTCAGAAGGAACTTGGAACTTGGAAATAGCACCAATTGGTGAGTATTAGGTCTAAAGAAGAAACTTGAAATGTGAACTTGAAGGAGATTAGCGGATGATAGGAGTGTGGAATAAATTGGAACTTGAACTAAGAGTTGGCAAGAATCTAGTCTGAAGAGGAAATAAAAACTTGGAACCTCAAGTTCTAATTCCCAAGCAAAGATCGAGGTCTAATAGGTATTGCTGTGATCAGGGTGGAGAGCGAATTGGAACCATAACTTAAGGTTTTAGGTTCCAATCAGAATTTGGGCTATGAGAGAGAAAGATAAGTTAGGGATTGGACTCTAGGCATAACTAAGGAACTGGAATTGGAAGGTTTCAATTTCCTATTGCGACTCAAGGTTCAACGAGAAATGGAAGGGGTTGGACACTTGCAAGGAACGCACCTTGGGAGGAAATAAGGAAGTAAAACTTGGAGATTTCAAATTCCTATATAAACTTGGGGTTTGATAGCCAATCAAAGGTTTGACCCACGATTAGAGATCATGCCTTGAAAAGAAACAAGGAATCAAAACATAAAGTTTCAAGTTCTTGTTGACACGTAGGGTCCAATAGGAAACTAAAAGAAGATTCAAAAGGAGGGAAGAGGGGTAAGAGAGGCAAAAAAGATAGTGTAATAGGAATCAAAGACACAATGCCAGGTTCCCTTAAGAACCCGAGGTTTGACAAGCACCATAAAACACTGATGAGAAGTAGGCTTTAGACAAGAATGTGAAACTGGAACCTAAGGTTCCAAATCCACATTGGGGTTTGGGGTTTGAGAAACAAGAAGGCCTAGAAATATTAAGGGCCCAAAAGTGAGGTGAAAATTTCTACAAATGTTCAATATAGTTCCAACAATGGATCTAGTTGGGGACATGTGCCTCTTGTAAGCACAGTGAGAATTAAAAAAGCTCCAATGAAAACTGATAAAAAATCACCATGATCAAAACATAACATAGAAATGATAAGGACCACAACACACCATCATGACTGAGGGGTAAAGCTTACACATGAATACATTGAGCACATTATGGAAGCTATTCACTAGTTAGAATTGGAATTCATCACTTATGAAAAGTGATGCTTCAGATCTCAGCCAAGCATGGATAGATCAATTAGTTCTCCATCCAAATCCATGACATGGTAGGATTTAGGGTCATGCCTCTCAAATACTTCATTGGCCTAAGCCATAGAGGGTCAAATTTCCCATGCTTTCCCTTATCCTTTGACTTGGTGTTCCATAAAAGGGTTGTATCACCAACCTTTTACTTTCTTGATAACATCTTCATATCATGTAGATGCTTCATTTCTCACTTATGTTGTAAATTTTTATCTTGCGCATCTATTTTTTGTTCATTTAATGTAGTTAACTCTATGACCCTTAGAGAGATTGGATAACATTGATCATCATCAATATCCTAAAATTTGGTATAAAAGCAACTACATGCTTATAGGAATTCTAACCTCTACTCCATAGACCAATTCAAATGGTTTTATTCCATTAGCCTGCTTGAAGGCATCTCTATCAACCTAGAGAGCACACTTTAGCTTGTAATTCCACTTTTTTTGAAAAAAAAAATCTGACCCAACATCCCATTTATGATCTTCATTAGGTTTTTCTAACTTGAATCAGATTATCCACTTCTTTGATCATGGTATTAGGACGAGTCGACTAAATTTATACCAAACTTGAAACATATATTTTCCATGCCTTGTGATTTGAAATTCATAGCATTATCAACTAGAATGACACTCCAAACCTGGTTATTATGTTGCTTATAAAATATTATACTACCACCTTGAATGTTGCATAGTGGGTTGGAATATGCCTAACCCATTTTGCAAAGTAGTTCATGGCCACAAGGATCCACATGTATCCATTGCTAGACTTTTCTTGGATTTATCCAATGGAGTCAGTCTCCCATCGCTCCAAAGGTGCTTCAATTATGAGATACAGTAGAGGAAGTGCAACAAAAACTTTAACTTACCGAAATATATTTAGTAGGCATCACACATCTATATCATCTATGCCACATCCTTAAACAACATGGACAACAAATATCCATCCCTACCGATCTTATGTGTTATGGTCTTGACCTTGAAATGTCCACCACATAGACCACCATGACACTCCTTTACAATAATATCAACCCACTCACCATCTAAATATTTGAGTAATACACCTTCATGGTTCCACGACATTAGCTACTATAGACCAATACCTACTTCTTAATAATAGCTTGAGGGTCCTTTGATTCTCATCCATAGATGGTGGATAGTTCATGCTTCCAAGATAGAAAACAACATCATTGTATCGTGCTATGATTTGGATACACTTACTCATTTACTTGTATTGCTTCCAAGTTGGAATTAGCCACCAACTTGGATAAGATGCAACCTTTAATAAATTTTATTATTGTGCCACATATGCTACAATTTTAACACCCACAAGATACGAGCTGAACTTATTCACAACCTTAACCAATGCATAATCATGCTTTTCCATTGAGGAATATTTCAGCTCAACTACTTGTAACGATTTACAATAAAATGATACTAGTTGCTCATATCATTCTTCATTCTTCTGCAACAAGACAATGGTAAAATATAAAAGCATGCAAATAAGAATTGCTGGAGGTGCTTGGAGTAATTGGGAATAACTAGAACATGTGCCTATGCGATAGCTTGTTTGATAACATTTAGTTATCTTGACACTCCATTTGATTGATTTCCATTTCTTGAGCATTTTTTAAATTCTCTTGTTTGGTTTTGGTTGAGGGGTGATTTTAATTGCTTTTACTCATTATAGATCTATTCTCATGCCATCTTTTGACACAACGCCCCCCCAAGAGTTTATCCCTCTCAACACCAAATCAATATTTTTTGGGATTTGAAGAAATCTATATTTTGAACTTCTTCTAAAAATGATTTAAAGATGTTTGCAAGTCTCAATCAAAATGCATTGCTTCTAGTTTCATATACTTTAGTTATATATTAATGAGCTAAACAAGTTCATATGCAATGTGAAATGATCCATTACAAGCTGTAAGAGGTTTAGAATTTTTTAATAACATTCATCAAATAATATTTATATTCACATCAAAAAATCATGTTTAATAAAATATCTCACAATAGATGTGTTTTTTTTATCCATTGATACTCTAATGGAAACATATAACTAAAGAATAAGTATATATTAACCATTGTAAGGCTCTAAAATTGTCCCTACCTATTTGTAGTTTCTCTAAAAGCTAAATTATTGATGCAGGAGCATCCTGGCGTAGTTGGCAATCCTGCTCAACCAAAAATATGTTTGCCTTTGTTTTGTAGTTTGTTTGGAGACTGTTCAGTGAAGTGCTTTGTTGCTCGGGTTCTGTCGCTCGGGCATGCTTGTTTTATGGTGCTTGGGTTCTGTCGCTCGGACATGCTTGGTTCTGTTGCTCAGGTTCTGTCGCGCGGGCATGCTTGGTTCTGTTGCTTGGGGTCTTCGCTCGGGTTCTTCACTCGGGTTTTGTTCCCGTTGCTCGGGTTCTTCTTTGCCCGAGGCTCTTTGTTTCTCGGTCAATCTTTGCCCGATATGTTTATTTTAGAGTTGGATCTGGTGGTCAACTTCTGCATTTAATTTTTGTGGCTTAATTGATTTGGGGTCTCTCATTGGGATCTGTGTGGACCTAAATTTCGGTCTCTCTTATGGTTTTGAGCACCGACTTCTTTGGTGGACTCTGGTATATATTTATCTCATTATTCTTAGTTTAGGAGAGTGGTGATGGTGTGGAGGAGAAGCGAATAAACTGAAGGATTGTAAGCTATTGCAGATAGTTGTAAGTGGGTAGACAGAGATTGCAGATTGCTTGGTGGCTTGCGAGCACAAGTTCAGATCTGGTTTCTTCCACGTAGCTATAGGATAGATGGTTGGATCCTGCGAGATCTTATTGATTTGTTGATGTAATTGGCCCTAACCGGGAAGGCCTTACAACCCGACATGTTGTATGTAATTGAATTACTGAGATAATATAAAGTTGATATTGTTATATCTTGAGTTGTGTTCTATTTCGTTGTGTTATTTTGGTGTTGCTGCAAGTTTGGACAGTCCATTCTTGGATCCTCCGAGCTTGACTGCATCAAGTGGTATTAGAGCGAAGGTTGATCTGGTTTGTTGCTTAGGGTTTTTGAAGATCTGGAGAGATGCCTCCGAGAAGATTGGACCCTAGGGCAATTGCAGATCTTTCTGAGGAAATGGAAGCGCAGATTACAGAAAGATTTAGATCTGAGATGGCGACAATGAAGAATGAAATCATGAAAGGTATCAGAAATGTTGGATTATATAGAGGTCCTAGAATGGATGATGGTTATGAAGAAGCTGCTGAAGCTTTTAAAGATGTTGGATCTAGTGGAGATGATAGAACTGATCGGATGGCGAGATCTGGAGGAGGCAGATATGGTCAGTTGCAGAGGTTTGAAGCTCGATTGAATACAAGCTATCGAATGGAGGTGTCCAATTTCTAAGGTACATTGAAGCCCGAGGATCTGATTGATTGGATCAGTGAGTTGGAAGACTACTTTGAGCTGGAAGACATTGAAGATCCACTTAGAGTAAAGTTGGCACAGACTAAGTTGAAAGGACATGCTACTCTTTGGTGGAAGGAATTGCAGAGGGACCGAGAAGAAGAAGGGGAGATGAAGATCAATTAATGGAGGTTGATGGTGGCAAAGCTAAAGGCTAAGTTCATTCCCGCTGACTATGAACTTGAATTGTTCAAGAAATTGCAAAATCTGAAACAGAAGGAGATGACTGTGGAAGATTATACCGAGGAATTCTACAAGTTGACAATTCGGTCAGGGCATAGAGAACTTTCTAAGGAAAAGGTGGCAAGGTATGTTAATGGCTTGAGATTCAATATCCAAGATGAGCTTGGTATGTTGAAGATTGAATCTGTAGAGGATGCTTATCAGTATGCACTGAAGGCAGAAGATAAGTTGAAGAGAAGACATTATGGTAATTCTCGAGGGAAAGAGAAACAAGAGCAGTCGATAAAAGATAAACTGAGAGTTGAAGATGAACCAAAACCTGTTGAACCCAGGAGAAGAACAGGTAAAGGTGTTTTCAGAGGTACTTGTTACAACTGTGGAGAAGAAGGACATCGGTCATATGAATGTTCCCATGCAGATAAGAAGGTTGGTAATCACCGAAATGCTGTGGTAAATGAAGTTACCGAGAATGAACCTGAAGGGGAAAATGTGAATCTTTTTCTTAGGAGAACTTTGTTGCCCTCGAAGCAAACTGATTATTGTCAAAGGAAGACTTTGTTCAGGATTGTGTGCAAGTATGGTGGTAAATTTTGTAAGGTAATTGTTGATGGAGGAAGTACTGATAACCTAGTTGCCGAGGAAACGGTTCAGAAATCTGGTTTGAAGAGGTTGAAGCATCCTTGTCCTTATAGGATAAGCTGGTTACAAGATGGTCATGCAGTAGAGGTAAAAGAGCAATGCATGGTGAGTTTTCACATTGGCACTTATAGAGATGAAGTATTATGTGACATTGTGGAGATGAGTTCTTGTCATGTTTTACTTGGAAGACCTTGGCAATATGATAGAGAGGCTATCCATGATTGCAAAATAAATTCCTTTACTATATTGAAGGATGGAAAGAAGTCTATTTTGATTCCTTTAAAGGATGCAGGGCTTGGTAAGAGGAATTTGAGCATTGGTGGCAGATCTGAAGTGGTTGCAGTGGATGGTGTAGACATGAGTATGCAGAGATATGAAAATAAATCAGCAAGGGGTAGTGATAAAGGGAAGAAAAAGAAGAACTGAGGGAAGAGTGTGTTGGTTGGAGACTTGGAAGGCATGAACCAATTTAGGATCTATGTGCTGAATCTCAACAAATGTTCATCCAGCTTCTGAGAACATCTTTTCTTACCTGGGGTGTCTGATGCAGGAGCATCCTGGGGTAGTTGGCAATCCCGCTCAACCAAAAATATGTTTGCCTTTGTTCTGTAGTTTGTTTGGAGACTACTCGGTGAAGTGCTTTGTTGCTTGAATGTTCATGGTTTGATGTCAAATGTGTTGGTTTGATGTTCATGGTTGGATGCCAAAATGTATTGATATTTGTTGATCTAATATTCATAGTTGGATGTCAAAGTGTGTTGATCAAATGAGATGTTATGAAGTTTATGGTTGCATGTCATATAACCTTTTGGTGTCTTTGACTCAGGAAATTGCATCGTATTTCTCTACTTTCAAAGCTATTGTTTTATGGTTTGAAAGTTAGACACAGGAGGATGTGCAGTCTATATGTTTCTCATTTCATGTCACATACGCTAAGAAAAATGTTTTAGGGATTTACGAAGCAAATTAAGAATGATCTACACTTCTCTATAGTTCATATCTAATCTTGCAGTTTGGGGACTTGATCGCATTGCATGTATGTCACTTGTCTTCAAGTTTCATGTATTCAGGTGTATTGCAAGTATAAATCTAATTGTTATATCTCAAGACTATATTGACTTGTACGCAAGTGATGCAAGGGTTCTCAATACGTATTAGTTGAGCCAACCCAATTGAACATGACAGTATGAAAAATGATATTGGAATGTTGTTGAATGTTATATGATGTTATTATGTGCTCCACATAGTCATTATTGGTCTTTTCGATATTGTTAGTTGATTAGAACATTTGGATGAAAGGATAAGTGTGTTCTACGTCAACCTGAGAGATTTGTGCCAATGCTTTAATAGTTTCGCTTGTGTGGAGACATGTGCTAGAATATTTTTTATCCTACTCTCTTTCCCTCATCCACATTTACTTCCCTTCTGTTGGCAAGTTGACTTCCAGGGAGTATATGACTTATTTTGTGTTGTCATTATGGCAACAAAGTCATATGAAGTTTTGACAACAAACTTTGTAGTGAAAATTGACCAAGTATAGAAGACAATACAAAACAGAGATACACAGATGATCAAAGCACCAACGCACGTGCGTATGACCGATTCAGACTAAGTGCCTTCAAACATAAGCTCTATGATATGTTTTTATGCTTACCCTATACACGCATGGTACATAATGTCAGTACAGATAAGTTATAGAAAGAACAAGTACACTAGCAGTTCAAAATACAAAGTATCGAGACAACTTCAGGTTTTTTGATTAGCGTGTAATCTTTTGTTGTGTAAAGGCTAAGCGCCTATTGTAATAAGTTTGTAATCATGTATTAAACATTATTGTAAACACGCTTAAGCCAATTTGTTTGGAAGCGTTGTGAATGTTGTTTTTGGGCCGACTAAGGTCTTGTTTATAGTTGCATCTATTCAGGCATATATATATATATATAAATATAATGAAAAGATATATTTGAGGTGTCGAAGATATATGCAGACCAAAGATATAGAAGAACATTATAAAGATGTCAATATGAGATAGAGCCCTTAAAGAAGATAAGAGCATAAGCGCATAACCGGAACTGATCAGACATCTGTGTCATATACAACATTTCACTTTTGGATATAGTGTATATCTATTCTCAGGAGGTTGTAGCCTTCTTTCTCATTGAGCAGTGAGTCCTCACCCCTAACAGGGTTGTTTGTAAAAGACTCTTAACAGGGCCAGGACTTTAACCATGTCATTGTACTTGCATTGTAAAGACTGCTCCTAACAGGGCAAAGGAACTTTAACAGGTTCATTATATTAGTGCAATATTTGTGGGTACTAATTCCCACCAGGGTTTTCCTCTGATCAAGGTTTCCCCGTAGTCATATCATGTGTTATGTGTTCTTGTGTTAAGCTTCAAGTGATATATATTTGATTTATGTTTAAAGTTGCTGAAATAAAATAATTAGTTAAACACTGATTCACCCCCCCCTCTCAGTGTTTCCAACAATTGGTATCAGAGTTGTGGTCCTCTGAAAGAAAGTTTAATCACTTGAGGAGATCATGGATTCAACAGAAGCAAAACATCAGAAAAAGAATCTTGAAGCAGCCCTTGAAGATCTAGACAGATCTGAGAAAAAAAATGAGGAACTTAAACTAAAAGTTCATGGCTCACAAATGCTTATCAAAAAGCTAAGAAAAGATTTGAAAGATTGCTCTACAATTGATTTGGGTAAAATGGTCAAGAAACTAAATGAAGAAAACTTATCTTTAAAGGATAAGATAGAAGAACAAAATGATTAGTTAACTAATATCCTAACAACTATTGAAGAGAAGAACAAAGAAAATAAACAACTAGATGAAGAACTCATGCAAGCCAATATGAAAATCTTTGAGTTGGAAAACATCAAGAATAAAATTGAATCTGAATTATCAGGAGCAAAGGACAAGATTGATAAACTACACACAAGTTCTAATCTGATTCAATCACAGGTTTATGCACAAAAGCTAAAAGGTGATACCAATGGTATGGGATACAATATAGCTCAAATTGAGATCAATTCATTACAAGAAGGAAAGAAAGCTCAAACAGAATCTGCAGAAGAAAAGAAAACTGAGAAACGTGAAAAGACTAAAGCAGAACCACCAAAAGATAAGCACAAGGCAGTCAACCGTACTTGCTATCCTTGTAACAAGCATGGACACTTGGCAAGAGATTGTAAGGATGTAAGACCCTTCAATGGTTACTGTTACTCCTGTAATAAGTTTGGTCATATGGCTATTCATTGCAGAACAAATCAAAGAAATCAGTCACAACTGAACCAAAGGAATAAGACTCAATACAATCAGAGAAATCAACCTCAAAGAAACTTGCAGAACATTACATGTCAGATATGTAGTTACAATGGACACACAACCAAGCAGTGCAACATGATGAATAACAACATCAGACCTCCTATCATTTGTCACTCATGTGGAAAAGTTGGACACATCTCAAGGTTTTGCAGGTCAAGAACACAAGGACAAGAGAATCCCAAAAAGTCTCTGTTTGAAGAATCATGAGAAGTTAAGTTTGTGGAAGCTAAAGCTAACTCAGATAAAATATGGGTTGAAGTAAAGAAAGATAATGAAGAGAACAAGGTAGTAGATGCATCCTCAGTGGACACACCTTCTACTTCTGGATAATTGACCCTCATGGTCTTAGGGGGAGCTATTCTAGCTCTGAACCCCTGTGTGGCTGGTATACTCATCTCTGAGTATGCGCCTTTGAATTCATGTCAGTGATAACAAAAGAATGCAGTATGCATTCACGCATTGTCTATACTTCATTCTGAATAAATTTTGAAAGTCTCAGTAAAAGCACTTACGACATTAAATGCAGAAAAACTTTATATAAATCGGTGGATTGATTGATTATTCTCATTGTTTACATCTGAGATCGTAAAATTTATAGAGCACAGGAGAACTAAGCATCAAAGCATCCAAAGGTATCGATTTGATCAGTTTGTGAACATATTGCAAGTTGAAACGGAACCCTAGTAGTCACGTCGTTTCGAATTGCCGTGAAACCCTACTTAATCAAGTTGCAAGTAAGTATGGCAACCCCAGTTGTATTTGACATTGTTGAAAGGAAGATATTTGTCTTTAAGAAGCATCCATTCAAGTCTATACTAGATGATGTTGAAGGAGCATTCTCTAAGACTCTGCTAGGAGTCATGCATGTGGAAGACATTCGCGCGTATATCTACTGCAAGAAGGAAACAGTTGGAGACAACAACATAGCAACTCTTATGGGTTCAATGATGAAAGCAAACTACTCATTCAAGGATGAATACACGCATCTCATTGATAACCCCATCTTTGAGTATTCTACCGCGCATGAGTTTTATGAGCTAGAATGGGTTAAGATATTACTAAGCAGGATACATGATGACCTATATTGGATTGGTGAGGTTCTTGTCCGCATCACTGTAGACCTAATTCATGAAATGACTGGACTTCCTAAGACTGGACCAGTTCTTCCTACTGGTAAGGATTTTAAGAAGCAGGTTGAACAAATTTGCTTATCTAGAAGTGATAGGCGCGACATGATTGTCGATCCTATTAAGGAGAATGACATCAAACTACTCACTATGATACTTGGATACAAGTTTCAGCAGGCAAGTAGACTAAATAGTGTGTCCGTAGCAACAGTTCTGGCAGCAATAAGGATCTAGTGAGAGATAACACTCAGTACAATCTATGTGAACTATTGCACGCACAACTGATTGAGACCATTAAGGCTATTAAGCATGACAAGAGCAAGATATTCAAGTTTGGCTCTTTGATCATCTATCTGTACTTCCACATTGTTGGTAAGGTTGCAAATCTTTACCTAGATAGGAGTAAACCTACTATGTCTCAGATATCACTAAAAGCTACATCAAAGAGTAGTGCAAAAGATACTATGGACATGGATATCAAAACATTCAGGATCAAGATGCAGAAG
>MU228409.1:2506145-2522986 GCA_018584345.1 Thuja plicata
TATATATATATATATATATATATAATGAAAATATATATTTGAGGTGTCGAAGATATATACAGAACAGAGATATAGAAGAACAGTATAAAGATGTCAATATGATATAGAGCCCTTAAAGAAAATAAGAGCATAAGCTCATAACCGGAACTGATTAGACATCTGTGTCATATACATCAGTTCACTTTTGGATATAGTGTATATATATTCTCAGGAGGTTGTAGCCTTCTTTCTCATTGAGCAGTGAGCTCTTGGACAGCGAGTCCTCACCCCTAATAGGGTTGTTTGTAAAAGACTCTTAACAGGGTCAGGCCTTTAACCAGGTCATTGTACTTGCATTGTAAAAACTGCTCCTAACAGGGCAAGGGAACTTTAACAGGTTCATTATACTAGTGCAATATTTGTGGGTACTAATTCCCAACAGGGTTTTCCTCTTATCAAGGTTTCCCCGTAATCATATCATGTGCTATGTGTTCTTTTGTTAAGCTTCAAGTGATATATATTTGATTTATGTTTAAAGTTGCTGAAATAAAATAATTAGTTAAACACTGATTCACCCCCCCTCTCAGTGTTTCCAACACCTTCTGCTACAGAAGTGTTTGGGGTTGATCTCTTTGGTTGATGCATGTTTCATGTCTACATGTTTCATTATGGTCGTCTTGGAGAAAGGTTTTGGTGATTGAGGAAGATATAAATGAAAGATCAATTCAATTGCAAGTATTTGAAGTTGTGAAGGGTGTGAATAAATACTTAATACATACTGGAAGAGGTGAGCTGAAGATATTTACATTTGAATAAGCATAGATATGTGCTAGAGGCGGTGAGCTAAAGGCTACTAATGGTGTACATGTGTTGTGGTGGAAACTTAGCAACTTTTCATGTTATCTTGAGGCTGTAGCCTCCTTTTGTAAGAGTTGTTTTTCTAAGGGAGTAGTGAAATTCCTTTGGTTGTAGGCAAAAACTATGTTTCAGAGAATTGTAACTTCCTTTGGGTTGTAGCCTATAAAAATTAATGTAATCCTATATTTTATTTGTGAGTTTTTTCACTGTGGTTTTTCCTTTGTTGGGTTTTCACATAAATATGACATTCTCTTGCATTTATGTTGGATGTTTTGCTCTAGTTTCTATCTCTTCTTATCTATAAATAAATGTGCGGTTTAGAAGGGATTTTAGTTTTAAAAAAGGTATTGAGTCAACCTCAACTCAACCCCCCCCACCCCAAACATTAGTAATTAGGTGTGTTTAAGAACTAGTATCAGAGCAGGGTTCTTAGAAGAAAAACTAACAACTTGGGGAAGATTCAAGATGACACAAGATAACTCCCACTTATACAAGATGCCTAGGTTTGATAGAACAAACTACAATTTTTGGCAATTAAGGATGACATTGGAATTCCACCTGACCTCTCTAGGGTTTTGAGTTTGGCAGTCAATTAAAGGTGGTTATGCCCCTCCTACTAGTCCTTCAAATGTTCAAGCTGAAATTAAGGCACATGAGAACAATGGGAAGGCAAAGAATGCTATTTTGAGTGGATTAGTAGACTTTGAACTTATGAAAGTAATTTATTGTTGCATTGATAAGGATGTATGTGAAAAACTAAGAAGCGTTTATCAAGGAGACTAAATTTAGACAAGATAAGCTACAGATCTACAAAAGTAAATTTGAAAACTTCAGGATGCCAAAGGATGATGATATTTCTAGTTGTATGCTCCAAGTACATGAAGTGGTCAATTCCATCATAGGTTTTGGTGAAGAACTAAAAGAAGTTGTGGTACAAAAGGTACTTAGATCTCTACCAAAATCTTATATTCCTAAAGTGCTTTCAACTGAGAAAGCTAGAGATTCACACAACATTTCAATGGTGCACTTGTTGCCTTTTTAATGAGAAAATTTAATAAATATGGTGAAAAAGGGAAGAAACTTTCAAAGCTAGTAAGGAGAAGATTGATGTATTTGATTAGAACAATGAGTTTGATGAGGAAGAAGAAAGCTTTGTGGGGAAGCTAAAAAAGGACATTGAAATACAAAGGTAAGTTACCCTTTAAATGATTTAATTGTGGAAAAATTGGTCATTATGCTTTTAAATGTCCCTTAAGAGAATCGTATGATAACTGCAAGAATTTGTTTCCTCTAAAGGATTTCCTATGCCAAGAGAGATAACTATTTTGATGAAGATGATGAACATAGCATCCCATATAATGATAGGGGAGAAACTCTTTTCATGGGTCTAAATGTTGGTAACAATACTACTAGTGTTGAAAAATATCTAAACCCTTACCTCTTGCTCTATTTTTTTTTTCGATTTCTCAATATTTCATAGTGGTCACTAGTGGGTTTGGTAGAACGCATGGGCTTGAAGAATGCATGTGTTTCGCAGTGTGTTTCGAAGAACGCGTGGGCTTGAATTTTGAAATCTCTCTCTTCAACTCAGACCTCGAATTTGAGCTTGCCAAGCAAGAAAATACCTTTCATTGGCCCTTTGCAGAGCAGGCCCGCATGAAATTTCTAGGTATTTTTCATTTTTTGTTTGTCTTAGTGAAAGCCCACACGAAATAGTATTAAAATATATATTCATTTTCTATAGTTTTAATGATATCTTTACAGTAAATTAAACATGGAAATAAATTTTTCATATACTATTTATTCATTAAATATATACAGTAAATAAATCTGGAAATATATTTCTATACAATGTATTCATTTTTATACAATAAATTTTCATATATAACTATATAATATATATAGTAAATTATATAATATAATAGTATATAATATGAAATAAATTTTCTATACAGTAATATATATACTGTATAGAAAATATATAATATAATATAATATAATATACTGTATATAATTTTATTTCATATATAAAATTTACAATATAGAAAATCAAAATTACTGTATATATTTAATGAAAAATTTCATATATATGTATAATATATAATATATATCTCAAAATTTTCATACTATATTTGTATAATATATATCTAAAAATTTAATATTCTGTATAATGTATAATATATATAGTAAATTTTCATATACTACTTATTCATTAAATATATACAATCATTTTCATACTTATTATAAATTTCTATATATAATTGTACATTACTGTATATTTTTATAATTGTATATTTACTACATATTTCTTTTATATATATATATACATTTTACTGTATATATTTCTCTCTATATAAATAGTATTAAAAATTTGTGCATAAATTTTTATATAGATAATTCTTTATTCAACAATATGTATAAATGTATAATTTTTTTGTATATGTATTATCTATGTTGTTTTATGCATATTTCACAAATAAATAAATAAATTGTATATGTATTAAAATCATGGAAGAGTTCAACTTTCCTAATAGTGTTCTTGAAGGAGTTAGGTCCGGGACTTTCCAAGCAGAAGCATCAGCAAGGCCTCCTGCCCCCTAGCATGCCAATGGCTACATTTCAGTTTTTGAAACTTTGTTCTTAGTTTATAGGTTGACTTTATACAAAGTCACAAATTATATTGTAATTGACATTTTGATAATTGTCTCCATCTAGTTATCTTTTATGCTATTGTGGTATGTTTTGTGCAATGTAATCAACGATATGTATATAAATGATGAAAATCTATTCTCTACATTTTACATGTTCAAATCTATATTTTATTTTGTGTCAATATATCTATGATGTTGAAATGCCTTATAATTAAAAAAAAAATCATTTTGGACTGTTTTTCTTCAAGTTTTTACGTTTTTTTGTAAATCCAAATTTTCCCCGATTTTTTACCAATTTTTTCAAAAAATCCTACTCCTTTAGTTTGCTGATTTTTTCCCCTAAACAATTTATGCTACTATGATTGTGATAACCCATTATGACAATTTGAAAAGAATGCAACTCTGTTACATTGATTCAGAAATAAAATTTTGGGTTTATAATGTTTGCAGTTATGAGAATTCCTTGATGTATACATGATGTGCATTATCTGAGATATTTATTTAGGTTCAGTCTTCTTCATAACATTTTGGTGGTAATGTTCATTCAGCATAGCAAAGTTCTCTCACATGATCTTTTTCCATGATCCTGAGTTTTT
Organism: Thuja plicata; assembly: GCA_018584345.1. NCBI lineage: Eukaryota > Viridiplantae > Streptophyta > Pinopsida > Cupressales > Cupressaceae > Thuja > Thuja plicata. The sequence goes on from MU228409.1 coordinate 2,510,230, forward strand.
CAATATAAATATATTAATGACATTTATTTATTAAATAAAAAACATTTAGTAATAAAAGGGAAATTTATTTCCACCTTCCACCTCACCCCATCTTTAGTATACTTAATACATCTCCATCATTACAGTTTTAATATGGGTTTTACTTGTTCTTGAACCCTTACCTCTTGCTCTATTTTTTTTCGATTTCTCAATTCTTCTTTGTAATAACCTGAAAAATACAAGACTTTATATTTAACTAAGAATGTTTGATTAAACTTTGGGCTTCATAGCTTTCCTACACTTAGAAAGACTATATATGGCACTGACCCATAGCTTGTTACCTCATTCATGGTCAGTATGACAGCCTTGAGTTATCTTATAGTGTTCTAATTACTCGAGTTGTATGTTTCAAACTCCAACCCCTTATTTACATTAATTTTCTCTTATGTTCCCATTGGATACTTTCAAGATCATGGTAATTCCAAGGAGTTAAAAAGTTGGCTACATTCTTGTAACATGTATAGAAGTCCTTAGAGCTATTTTAGCATCTTTAGTTGTTTGACGACGAGTTCCATTGGAGACAGGGTAATAGCCATTGTACAAAGATCATGCATTACACCTAGCACCCTTATTGTTTCGTGACTTAATTAGTCCTGTTGCTTTCCTTTGGGCCTTATTACCTACTAAACTTATGTACGAGCCTTTGTCCAATTCAGCTCAATTTTCCTATAATAGCTAGTCATGATGGAAATTTAAGCTTTGAGTCTTGGACTTGTCTATGTGTTTCCCTTATGTTCTGATAGGAATTTGATTTAATATTCTCAGTGCCAGTTGGAAGTCCTTTGTTTTTCCTTTGAATTGTGAGATGAGATTAATGGTAATGAGTGGGTCGAATTCTAGGCATGGATATGAATTATCCAATGTCAGTTGTTGGGTAGGAATGCCATAAGGGTAGAGTTTTTTTTTGGTTTTAGGATTGCCACACATTTAACATATTTAATTTTTCTTTTGATAAACCATTTGAAGCATTCTAAAGGGATGTTTTTAAGCCCTATTTGTGCTTCCAAACCAGATCTTGATGTGTGTCATAAGATTTTAGGCATATGCAATATCCCCAACTAAAAAAAGAAGTTCCCAACTAAGGGCCCACTAGCTAAAATAAAATAATAATATTGTTGCAATAAAGTTTGACTCTGAGCTATGTCACTACTAAAATATTAGCTAGGACATAAGAGTTTAGGTGTATGCAATATGCCCAACTAAGGGCTCACTAGCTAAAATAAAATAAAAATATTTTTGCAATAAATTCTTGACACCAAGCCATGGCACTGCTAAAACATTAGTTGGGGCAGTTTGATAATACTTGACTGGAAAAAAATATAAATCAAACAGACCATATCACAAGCTTCCCAAAAATATGGTGATTGTTCAAAGGGCATGTGTAGTAGATAGAAATACTTTTACTTGCTAGTTACTTTGAAGCCGTATGAGAGGTATAATACATTAATGTTCCTCCGCTTGCTCACATATGTACAATCCTACATCACTTAGACAACAAAAATATTTTCTTATGCTCAAAACCTTGGTGACGAGGATGACTAATATTTCTTAAGCTATGTATTTCTACTCCCCTTCTAAACCTCTCATCACCATTTGTGGATCCCAAAACCTTACCATAAGTTTTATTTCAATAATTCTTTGATCCCCTTGCTAGGGAGGAGTATACTATTTCCATTTTGATTACATTTTAAATGCAATGTCCCCTTTTTGGGATTGCCCTAAGTCTTGCCCTAAAATTACAAATTCTATTAAAATAAGAAATGTATGATAGTCGACAAACTACTTTACCAATAATAACGCCCTTTAACAAGATAATCCTCATTTAGGTCCTGCAATCATATTAAACAGTATATATCATAAATCCAAGTATTTCTATTAGGGTTAGTAATCACACACATGAGTACAAATATGTATAATCATCATAATTTATTAGATAAGTCATGTCACATCTATATTCATTTTAGTATTGAATCACAATAGGTTTTGAATGACAACACAATAGGTTGGCCGAAATCAAATTTCATACTAAATCCAAGAACAGATTTTATACCCACTTGGCCCCAAGTGGCAGGCACATTGGACATCTAGCATGGGGTGGTCTACCTATTGGGATTCTCCTCTCTGCCCTCCCTATTCGTGTCTCCTTATTCATCCTCGTATGACTGCGTTTTCTCCAACAATCAACCATTGTAGAGGTTGGAAAGGAATTCACAATAGGGTGTCGGGGAATCCTCCTCTCTAAGCCCAAGAGCAGATTTGATACCCCCTTAGCCCCAAGTGGCAGGCACATTGGACATCCATCATGGGGTGGTATGCTTAGATGGTGATCTGGTATTTACTCTCCTTTCTTACATGTCCTCCTCTTAGTTTCTACTAGGTGGTTAGAAATTACAAACAACTTATCACATCTCAAATTAGGCTAAAAGTAGTGTGGGAATTTGTGCCATCTCATTGTGTTAGCACATGGTTTTGTAGACGACTAGTGGTTGATAGGCAAGTTCATTGCCTGAATAAACAAGCCTTGAGTGAGTGGTTTGGGCATTCTTAGTCATCTTGATTTGGAGCATTATAGGTTAAATGTTGGAGGCTATTAGGAAAATGGTGTCTCAACCTTGCAATGATAAAAGGTATTGTTGATAAACGACTACTGTTGATATGTGAGCACTGGGGGTTGCAAAGGGGTGGGGTGTGGGGGTTGTTTTGGGGCCGGGGATTGTGCACCCCAGCGAGGGTTAAACACCATTTTATTTATAATTTGTCATTGTGAATCTTGATTGTTGATCATTAGGTCATATGTTTGATAGTGGATGTTTTGTGATTTGTGTTTGCTCTAGAAGGCAACCCTATTTTACGAGAGCATTTTATTACAATTGTGTATTGTGATGTTTTATGAGTTTGATAGTTGTTGAGTTGCCTCATGATTTTCGGTCGTGATACTCCAGTGAGAAGTTTTCTTTGCAAGTACATTGTAATCTATTGTTGATTTTTGAATAGTATATTGGGTGACTTTTGGAGTGCGGGGTTTTTCTCCCAAAAGGGTTTTCCCCAAGTAAATCACGTTATTGTGGTATACATGTTATTTATGTTTATTTTTTATAAGTGTCTGTAACCGTTGTAAAGATTTGAGAAACTTTTTGGATAACCCTCCTCACAAGGTTACTGTAGGAAATTGTTCTACTATCTTAGCTTCCTTACACAAGATCAACCTTTTATCAATAATACCTTTTTATTATTGCAAGGTTGAGATACCATTTTTTCTTAACATCTTGTATAATTGATTGGAGGATGAAACCCATTGGTTGCAAATGGGTGTATAAGAAAAATATTGATTCAGATGGAGGTATTGAGATGTATAAAGCAAGGTTGGTTGCGAAAGGCTACTCTCAGGTTGAGGGTGTTGATTATGGTGAGATATTTTATCTTGTTTCATAAATGACATCCATTAGATTTTTGCTTTCTATTGTTGTTGCTTATCATTTAGAGGTTGAGTAAATGGATGTGAAAAGTGCTTTCCTTCATGGTGATTTTGAGGAGGATATTTGCATGACACAGCTAGAGCACTACATGGTAAAAGGTGAAATTAATTTAGTTTGAAAATTGAAGAAATCTTTGTATGGTCTCAAGCAGAGCCCTAGGATGTGGTATTAGAAATTTGATACATATGTGTTGAGTTTGGGATATGAGCGTTCTAAACCAGATCACCATGTTTATTCTAAATTTGATGGTGGTCATTTCCTATACATTGCATTATATGTTGATGATATGTTATTCATTGGTAAAGGGAAAGAAATGATTTTAGAACTTAAGTCTCAGTTTTCTGCTAGATTTGAAATGAAAGATCTTGGTGCAGCTAAACACATTCTTGGGATGAAAATTAGAAGAGATAGAGTGAACAAAAGTCTTCAGCTAGGCCTGAGTAAATATGTGAAATCATTTTTACAGAGGCTCAACATGCAGGATTGTAGACCATTATGTAATTTTTTTACAGTTCAAACTATGTTATTAGTTTTAGATTCTCCTACATCCCCATCAGAGATGGAAGACATGAGGAGAGTACCCTACCAAAGTGCAGTTGGAAGTTTGATGTACTATATGGTTTGGACTAGACCACACATTGCCCAAGCAGTGGGAGTTCTTTCCAAGTATAGGTCTAATTCTAATATAGTTCGTTGAGATGCAGTTAAAAGAATTTTCAGATATTTGAAAGGTACCTTAGAGCATTTTTTCTGTTATCGTGGTAATATGATAGGAGATGAGTTTTCCCTTGATCTTTGTGGTTATGTGGATTTAGAGTAGGTATGTGACATTGATAGAAAAAGATCCACCAATGCTTATGTGTTTACTTTATTTGGTGGTGTAGTTAGTTGGATGAGTAAGAGACAAGCTGTGGTTGCTTTGTCCACTATTGAAGCAAAGTATATGGCAATCACTCAGGCTTGTAAAGAATCCATTTGGCTTAAGAGACTATTGAAATATTGGAACAAAGCAAGGTTCAGTGACAATTTATTGTAATAGTCAGAGTGCGATTTGCCTAGCTAAAAATCTGACATTTCATGTCCAAACCAAGCGTATTGATGTTTAGTATCATTTTGTCATAGATATGGTTGAGGATGTCAAGGTGAAGTTGGTTAAGATAGTAATGTTGATGAATTTTTCTGATTATTTAACTAAGGTTGTGAGCACAAAGAAGTTCAGATTGTCTTCAAAGTCTATGGGTTTCTTGACCCTTAGTGATCAAACAATGATGTTGGTACCTCTCCCATTTCTCTTGCAAGGTTTTTGATAAGTGGGAGATTTGTTAGGAAAATAGTGTCTCAACCTTGTAATAATAAAAGTTGTCATTGATAAAAGATTACTATTGATACGTGAGAGTAGGGGGCTGCAAGAGGGGGTATCCCCTTGTAGGCTCTAGTCCCTTGACTGACTGGGGATCGAGGGCAATGCGCCCGAATGGGGGTTTTCTGAGGCAATGCCCCCAAATCAAAATTTTATCTTTAATTTATCATTGTGAACCTTGACCTTTATCATTAGGTCATAGATCTAACGATGAATATTTTGTGCGTTTTGTTTTCCCTAGAAGGCAATCCTATTTTATGAGGGTATTGTATTACAACTGTATTGTGATGTATTCTGAGTCTGATAGCTGTTGAGTTGTCTTTGAATCTCTGTTAGTGATACTCCCGTGAGAAGCTTGCTCTGCTAGTATATTGTAATCTATTGTTGTTTTTGAATAATATATCGGGTGACTTTTGGAGTGTGTGGTTTTTCTCCCGAAAGTGTTTTCCCAACATAAATCACTGTGTTGTGGTATGCCATTTTATTTATTTATTTATTTGTTAAGTTTGAGTAACTATTGTAAATATCTGGGAAGGTTTTTACATAACCCTCATCTCAAGGTTAATGTAGGAATTTGTTCTTCTATCTTAGCTTCCTTATAGAGACAAGTGTTGGATTTTTTGAAGTGCTAAAATATTACTTTTGTAGAGTTTTATTGTTGGTTTGTCTCTTGGAAATTGAAGCCTTAAGAGTTCTAAGAGGAGTTAATCTTGGAAGTGTGTTGTAACTATTTTTTGTCGGGTTTCCTTGGAATTTATCATGTGTTCTTCTCTTCAATACTCTTAAATTTATTTTTAAGTGTTAAATTTTTTTTGAAATAATTTAGTTCTAGTTAATCAACATAACTTTCCTAATTGGACAAAAGGAAAAATTGTTGTATTTAAGTGTGTTATTTTCTCAACAGGGAGATAGATTATAGATACAAAATCATAGAACAGAGGATTATATTATAGATACAAAATCATAGAACAGGTGATGGAGAGATTTGCTAGGTTGATTTTGAGATTTTTTGCAAGAATAATGAATAGAAAGGAAAAATACCTACCCATACACATATTAACCAAATGGAGTGGCTGAAAGGCTGAATAGGACTTAATGAGAAGGCAAAAAGCATGCATTCTAGTGTTGGTCTAGAGTAGTTTTGTTGGACCAAGGCGAAAAGCATTGTTGGTTATATCCTCAATATGTCTCCTACTTCAATATTTTTTATAAAATTCCATATGAGTTTGGAATAGAAGAAATCTTCTCATGTCATTTAAAAATCTTTGGTTTTGATGCATATGTCCATATACCTAAAGAGAAGATTCTAGATAGATAACCAAGTGGAAACATATATCTACATTAGTTATAGTGAAATCGCTATAAGCTTTTGAATCTTGATTCTTTGAAAGTGTCATAGTAAGACTGTAATTTTTCAAAGAAATAAGTTCTTTTGATGCAGAGGTAGGGTTCAACTCAACACAATGCAGACATATTTCACAACAATGGGCTAACATCTCCCCTAAACTCCAAAGCAAACATGTTTGGAAGAATTCCTCCTTCAAGAGTGGGATATTTGACACTTCATGACTAAAAGACACATGAATTCATATCAGTTTGGGTTGTTAACCAACCACAGTGTTCTCCCTCTACAAAATCAAGATTTTCCCCAAATTGGTTTTATGCCTCTACAAGGCTATAAGCACTTATAATGTCCAGAACTCCGCAACCTTCAAAATAACCATGGGTAAACCTTGGAACAAGTGAATACACTTCTAAAAAACCATCAATGACACCTAAGAAGTCTAGTTTCTCAATATATTAGGTACTGCACATAGACAGACTTGACTCCTAGTAGCCCTTCATAGTGACAATTCTGGTCATAACTTTTGACCTAGGGCAAATCTCTGCAAGAAAACCAGATTTTAAGATACCCTTTTAGACGACACAAAACATATCCAAACTGATCCTATGGCTACTTCGGAACACTTGCTTCGAAAATGGACTGGTAATTTACAGCCTAGGTCTAATTAGGCTTCTTTTTCAAAGAAACCTGTTGAAGTTTTGCTTCCAAACTCCTATTCTGCCCCCAATGGTTGCATCAGGACTAAAATGGATTGAATCAACTAGTTTCATGATTTGGAAGGACCATTCTCCATTTATTTTACAAAACCCTCATCACTATTCAATCAATTAAGCCAAAATCACAAGAAAATCAGTTTAGGGCATCATTGAAATGACCACTAACATTACTTTCCACTCCTGCAAGTTACAAATTCTTTTTCTGCATCAACAAAGCCTTCATTTTACCAATTTAGAGGAAATTTCACTGATGGGAAGTGCCTCAAATCACTAATTTTGAGTTCAAACCCTCAATGACAAGGGTTTCATACCTGGTTATAGTAAAAAGACCATATCTTGCTTAAAATTCCATAAAGATCAATGAGACCAGATGTATATGAAATATTATTACATACCCTATCCAACCATACCACTTTAAGATCATAAAACACCCGTACAAATCCGTACAATTCGCTGCAACATGTCTGTTACCCGAAAATCTGGAAATTGCAGTCATTAAAATGGCCATAACTTTCATAAAACTTAATGAAAATCAATAAAACGAAATGCAAATGAAAGATAATAAAATTCTCTATCATCCAAAATCATTCTCAGATCATAATGCCATAGTACAGGGTCATACAATCTGCTGGTACAGTCACATGAATGCTCAAAACGTGGAAGATTCAATGTTTTATTGCTTAATATCCATTACATTACATTGTCCACCCCTTTGGTCAATCCCATTGGGTGTATTTAAGGTTGGGAAACCCATTCCAACTATTTTTAACTAACATTTGAAACATAACCAACATGACAACTTCTTTTGTCCGCCTAGAGCAACTCTTGCAATAAAGTTGTAATGACAATTTTTCTTGCTATTTTTCAATTTACTCCAACTTTCACAATTGACTCTTAATGAAATAAAACAAGAGACGCAATGCGTCAAAGTTCCTGCAGGAAGTGATTTATAGAGAATATAATGATAGAGAGAGTTGAGAGAGAATTGAGAAAATTAAGCTATCAAGCTTTGTAAAAGGACAAATATTTATATCATTTTAAGGAATATTTAAATAACAACTACAACTTTTGACTTAAATATAAAAAAATATATAATTATCACAATAACGCAATAGTTTTGACCTTTAAAGTTGTTATTTAATGATGAGAAACAACTCATAATTGAATGAAATAATAATAATAATGTTAATACTTTTAAATGACAGGATTAATCAAATATATAATTTAGAAATAATTATATTTATTAATGACTTATTATATTATTTAATGTTTTATTAAAAGTTAGTTAATAACATTAATATAATTTTCATATTTATGTCATTTTAAGCAATATTTAAATAACTACAACTTTTTAATTATCACAATAACGTAATAGTTTTGACCTTTAAGTTATTATTTAATGATGAGAAACAACTCATAATATAACACAACAAAGTAGTAAATAAGACAAAATAAATAAATTATTATTAAAAATATAAATATATATTTAACTATTAATATCTTATATTTATTATTTTAATAATATAAAATAGCAAAATAGTAAATAAAAAAAAGAAAAATGATCAAAATAAATTATTTTATAAATTATAATAAACATTTATTCTAAGTATAAAGAATTAAAAATTTAAAAATAAACAATTAAAATTAATTATTTTTAAATACTACACTCTTTTTAATCTATAACACGACTCAATGAATTTAGCATATAAAACCATACCTATGATCATAGAACAAGAGATTATCAAATTAAAGATTAATTGTCAAATCTATAGTGCAGCCTAAAAAGAAAATGTGACACGATGAACTAACCTCGTGTGATGAAGGGGTGTCTTCTGGATAGAATTTACCGTACTCCATGTTGCTTGTATTCCACCCATCCATTCTTGCTCTAGAAAAACACCCTGAATGCTATGATATTTGATTGCATCACCAGATCCGAAAAACAAGGGTAGCGGCTATGCAGCGCTAGAAAAAGGTATTTAGGTGGGTTGATTTTTAGGAGGTAATGTAGTGGATTTTTAATCTCTGACCGTTGCATAAAGAAATTAAAAAAAAATTTCAAAAAATAAATTTGAACTTTGGAATTAAAGAACAATTGATTTGGCTGACAAGTGACAGTTTTTTATAAAATGACAAGTGACAGATTTTAATCATATTTATTTTATATATTTAATACAAATGACAATTGACATTATTTTGTACATTTAATACAAATGACAAATGACAGATTTTTTATTATTTTTGTTTTGGAAAATTGAATTTACTCCTTACCAAAATTAGTATAGACCTATCAAATCAAAGAAAAATAAGATTTAAACAATCATGAGAAATGAAAAATAGATATAAACTACAGAAGTTGCATTTAATTTTTTAAATTGTGTAATATGATTGGTTAATCTAATTGAAAAATTGGACTAAATGAATGCAATAGTTATCCTGCCAAAGGCAGGAACTAATAATGGCCAATAGCCTTCCTAGACCATATTCTAACTCATAACAATACTCAATATGAAAATTCTCCTCCTAGACCCAAATTTCATCAATTTGACAATAGGAGCAACATTGTCAATTTTGCACCACTTTACATCTTAATGACCAAATGACTAACTTAGATGCTTACTAAACAAGGGATGGTCTATTGAGACCTTTTTACCTCACAAAAGACTCAAAAACTCCTTAAGACTAAACTCAAGACCATATTTACATAATTTGACTTGGTGCCCCTGCACCATCTTTAATGTTGGACAACTAAAGGAAAGTGAAGAGAAAGGTGATAAAATGGTTGAGATGCAGTTTGTGATGTAAAATACAACAATCTAGTTTGGAAAATGAGCGTGTTGAGGTTTATGGATAAGTAAAGGAAGGGGGATATTCAGAGATGATCTTAGAGGATAAAGAGATATATTCCACCCTTGAGAAGGTTAACAAGAAAAAAATAGAAACCAAAAAAGTATAACCCTATTTTCCACAAATGACGATCCTAGAAATGTGCATTACACATTGTCATCACAAGAGAACAAATTTTGGAAAATGACCATGAATGAAGTGATGGTTTCTCTTGATGAAAATCCGACTTGGGATCAGATGAAGTTACCTCAAGGAAGGTAGGATTTGGGTGCAAATGGGTTGTCAAAAGAATATTCAGCTTTGAAGAAGAACTGGAAAGGTATGAAGCAATTTTTGTGGCGAAAGGGTATTCCCGAGTTGAGGGAATAAATTTTGGCGATGCATTCTTTTCTTCTTGCTAAGTTGAATTCAATTAGATTTCTATTATTTGTTGCTTTTTCTTTTGATTTAGGAGTAAAATAAATGGATGTGAACGCAACTTTCTTGCATAGGAATCTAGAGGAGGAAATTAACATGGAACAATCTGAGTGTTTTGTGAAAAAGTTAAGGATAAAATTTTTTGCCTGTTAAAGAGTCTTCATAGTTAAAAATAGTCACTTAGAATGTGGTATCAAAAACTTGACATATATGCCTTGATTCTTGGGTCTATTTGTAGTAAACTAATTGTCGTGTTTATTACAAGCATGAAACTGATCACTTTGTTGTCATTGTGGCCATATTTTTCACTTTGTTCGACAAGAATATAAGTTGGATGAGAAAGAGGCAATGGGAACTCATTCTTTCTACTATAGAGGCTGAATATGTGGTAGCAACATATCCATACAAGGAGGTGGTTTGGCTATAGAGGTTATGCACAAATATTGAATTCCTTTAGAGATATTGAGAATAGACTATGCTGGTTACAGAGCTATCTATTTGGTAAAAAAACCTACATTTCATGCTAAGTCAAAGCATTAAGCCATTGATGGAAAATGTTGCAGATTCTCTTACTATGGCAAAGAATTATATTCACGTTTGATCATGGCTATTATGTATGATGCAATGTATATAATACGTAGGAGATTGTTGGGCTAGATAATGTATACTATGCATAATGGTGAAGGAGCACCTAGCCTTTGAAAGGTCTCATAGAGGTTAATTTGAATTTGTTCTCATTTGTAATATTTTATAAGGTCCTAAGGACCATTTGAGTCGAATCAAATCATTTTGTAAGGCTTTAAGATCCATTTTGTTCAAATAGACCTATAAGGTCATGGTAGAGTAAAAGATGGTCAAAATGTGCCAAATTTCCAAAGAAGGTTGATATTGATGTAATAGGTCTTATTTAGTCCATTTTGGTATGTTTGGAGTGTCCTAGACTGATTTGATGAAGTTTTGTGTTGTTTTGGTAAAAATTGCAACATTTGCAAAAGTTGTAAAAATGATGTAAAGGGGAGAAGTTTGGTCATAGGGGTAGTTGAAACAGTTAGAACAGGCAGTTAAGGGTTTATAAATCATGTATGGTCGAAGAGAGAAGGGGGTGGACAGATTTGGAGAAGATTTGGCAAAGAATATTCATCAAACCCTCACACTGTCACACAATTTTGGGTGGTCTGTAACTGTTACAGAGCCATGAAGGTTCATGTTTTCTATAATTTTAATATGTAATTAGTTTTGGATGGTAGATTAATTAATATGCTTTCTAATGAATCCGTTTGCAATCATTTCTAGGAAGTTTTGTGAGAGTTACAGTGATTTTTATGAAAACTTTCAAAACCCTCAATGAGGGTAAACAAAGATCTTTAAAATTGTGTTTCTCTTTATCCAACCGGTGGAAAAATACAATCTTTGGTAAAATGAAAGGTATATATACATTCTTTAATGTTGCAAAGTGGCAGGTTGAAAGGAAGTGGTTTGCTAGTGTTTCAAGGAGGCCCTAGGTCTATTGTTTGTGTTAATAACTGCGTTTGATAGGTGCATTTAAGAGTTTCTCTTGTTTGATCAATGAACCTTGGTCTATTAAAGATGGAGGTGGTTTGGAAATGTTCTTAAGGGATATTGGAACCCTTCATAACATTTGGAATGTGCAAGGAAAGAGTTTTGAATCCTTTTGGTTACTGTTTTGTTACTAAGAATATGTGACTGCCATAGTTAAGAATCTGATTGAGAAGTGTCATTATGTTCCAACTAAGGATTGTTAAAACCTTGTCATGGTGGACATGTTGCAATGGAAGCATATAATCCATGTTTGAAGCCCTGTAGTTATCTTAACCATCCAATGTTGAGAAGGAGGGATGTTGTTGTTGTTGAACGCTTAAAAGGGCTTATTTGCTGACTATCAGTTACCAGTGGGTGTATTTGTTTGAAACACCATATGTCAAAATTCCTAAATGTTGTCAATGTTAAGATTAGGCTGAAAGATAATCTCCCAAGATCACCTGCATGCATGACAGTTACAACACAGAAGCAAAAGACAGAAGAGAGAAACTATGGCGGCCAAAAAGCCAGAGAGTTGAAATCCATGTTGACAGAAAAAGCTTCTATATTATCAACAATCGAATAGATTACAATCTCCTTAATGAAAAGGAAAGAAGTGAATCCTTATAAAAGGAATCACGAAACCCTAAAGGCTAAAACCCTAAAGAATTATAAAGCTGCCTAAGTATAACTTAAGCAAAGAGTAGATAGACTAATAATTAAATGAATTAATTATTAGCTAAACTAAGACTACTCTAACACCCCCCCTTAAGTGTAACTTAGGGAGAAGCAAAACAACTAAACTACTGCAGAAAGCAGGAAAGATGGGTCCCGGCAACAAGGCCTGATCAGGTACCCAAGTACAAGGAATAAACTAGATGAAGGAAACTGAGCCTTCAATCTAGGGAAAAGATGTCCCAGAGAAAGGAACAAGAATGAGCAAGAAGCATCTCCGAAGCATGTAGCTGAAAACTCTGTCAGAAGAGACTGCTGGAACCCCCACTGAAGTGCATGACCA
>MU228409.1:2549158-2566312 GCA_018584345.1 Thuja plicata
TTGTGCGCTCCCTGTTGCAGTACATGGCGGGGTCGAGGGGCAGCGCCCCCGCGGGGGTTTTCGGGGGCAGCGCCCCCGAAAGCTCAACCAACTTTAATTATTTTATAAAGGCTCTGAGAGTTATTTCTAAAGGCAAAAAAAACTTCTTAATTTTACCACTTTACATCTTGGCTGGCCGCGGGTCCCTGTGGATTCGTGCAGATCCGCATGGGATCCTCGAGGATCCTCATTTTCTCGTCCCGATCCGTGCGGGATCCGGGCAGGCTCCGGATTTGGACATGTAGGTCCGTCTGGATCCGCGGGCCACGGATCCATCTGGACCCACAGGTCAAAATTCAGACCCTGCCCGGATCCAGCACGGACGGGGACGAGAATCCGGTAACACAGATTAAAATTGTAACTGAAGAACAGCCTATTCAAAATCATGTTGAGGATCTGAGCTTATTCTTAGGCTTAGCTTAATACCATCATTATCTGTTTGGAATTATGTCTGCATAATAGACAACCTTGTAGAAAAAAGCTCTTTCGAATATATCTGAAGCAGCAACTTAAGCTTTCCAACAATTCAATACTCTTTGGTTCTTGTCCATCCCCAACCATTACCAAAATGTTCGTTGTGATGTGTGATGCTTCAAGACATGACTTGGAGCACATCAATCACCAACCTTTAGCATTTAAAAGTAGATAATGAAAGGGTAAGGATTTGCAATCATCAATATATGAGAAAAGGATATTGGTCACACTTCACATTATCAAATAATGGTTCCAATGTTCACGAGTGGATATTTGAACTTTCAAGTAAATATTGATCAGCAAAGTCTCAAATATTATTTTGAGCAGCAACCACCCTCAGCGGAACAGCAAAAGTGGGTGATAAAGATGTTCAAACATGATTTTGAAATCATCTACAGGAAGAACAAGCAATTTGTAAAGGTAGATGGACCCTTCAAGAAGGAAAATGACAGGACTTTCTTTCATTCAATTCATTTACTGTAGTTGAACTGGCTGCAAGCAACAAGACACATTGACCAAGCAGCTTGGCTAATAGATACAATGGGAACCAAAATCTTTGGAGATCTTGAGGCAATTCCAGCTATACCTATTCAGTAAATTCTTTCTTCACTGCTTAGTGGACAATTAAGATCCCTCTAAGTTGTCAACAAATCAAGTAGGATTTTTTTGGGAAGGGGTTTTCTATCTCCCAAAGAAACAATGGTGAAACAATAAATCTTTGGATTTGTTATTGCACTTACCCATTCCTAATCAATGCAGGGAGAAAGCATATATGTGCTTCATGATTGCGTTGTCTAAATCACAAAGAATGATTGCGATAGTAGAGGTAGTTGACATGCTTACAAGGTTGAGCCACCCATTTTTGCAAATGTGGTGGCAAAAGTATTTACGATTTTCAGAAAATTGTATGGTTATTTGAAATCCTTGTAACATAGATCCCATCTCATTCACAGTTTTTTGGAATTAATATTTTGCAACTTTATGCACTTGATTGACATGTAGCTCCTCATATTATCCTCAAACTATGTTGCCAGTTTGTTGGCCTACAGGTCCAGATCGAAGTCCAGCTCCAATCTAGTTCAGAAATTGGTTCAATTCTCACTGTAGCCATCCAGGGTTATGTCATGTTTTGTAATTGGTCTGAACAAAACTGGAAAGAACCCACAGCGAAAAATAGAACTTTTTAAATTTTGTCATGGTCATGGCCCAGTGTCTGCTCTTCTCTGTATTTCATGCTGTTGTTTGGCCTGAAAAAATAGGTGGATTATAGGGTATGTTGGTTTTCCGTGTGTTGTTTCCAGCTCTGGTTCTGTGCCTGCCTACGTGAATGACTCTACAGAGTTCATGCTGGTTGCAGCAAGCTATAATTTGGACAGAATGTTTACCTGGAAAATAAATCCTGGAACCATGAGGGATATCCATTAATTGAAATGGTAAATGATAGTCAGAGGCCTTAAATAATCCAGAAAGGAATATGCATGAATTCAAGTGGTGAATGAGAGAGTTGGAGGGCTCGGAAAATCCAGTATTATTGTTAAACATTTGATATTGCGAAGACATCACAGAATCAGCTATTGTATGTGAAAGTATAATCGGAAAACATTTGGTTTCCTGAAGACATCATAGAATTAGCTATTGAATGTGAAAGCTAAGTGATTTAGAAAATTTCCCACATGATGAATGCCAATTGTATGTGAACATTGTGAAGTTTTTAATTCATGTAAGAAACATTTTTGTATGCTATGGTACAATTGGCAACTAGCAATAAACAATCTTGCAAGGGGCCGGATTTAATGGAAGCAGATGGTGTTTATTCATGCTATTTTTTTTATCTTTGTGAGTTTCTTTCAAAATTCCAAATTTCCACAACCCAAAACATAGAAAAATGGAGTATTTGATGATTGTCCTTGAATATTTATTTCTATTGTCATTTTATTCGGATGAGAAGCGCTTACAAAATAAGGATGCTGCTGCAAATGTAAACTTTAAGCTTCTCATTTCTTTAAAGGGGACAAATTGCAAGAATGTTTTTGCTTGTTAACAGAGTTTTTGATTCTTCTTTAATATCATGTTTCTGTTGTTATATGCTTTTGCATGCAGAGTTTCCTGCAATCTAAGCATAGATTGATGATTGATTGTAGTAGTTACTAACCTGAGTAGCCTCTCCATGTTTTTGAGCTGATAAAATTTCTGGCGTATTCTGCAACACAGAATTTGATGACACTGAAAAATGCTCAAACCAACCTCAGTTGAAAACTTAGATTTAAGCTTAGACTCTGTAAATCAATAGGAAAATATTACTATTTGTAAATTTGTTATGAATGATTAGTGACTACAAAATAATAGATTCAGGCTGGGAATTAGGAAAGTAATAGCAAGATATTGTCATATAATTATTATTAAGCAATAAAAATCTTGGACGGTTTCACAATTTTTCATTTCAGAGGAAGCAATTGCAAGAATTTTGAATTGGCAATCAACGAATTATTTAATTATGCTAATAAATAATTACTTCCCAACTATTGAAGAAATTCTCATAAATGTGTTGATACTATGGTACCTTAGCTGCAATTAACAACTATTCCGTTAAAAATATAATGGTCAATGGGAGGGTAAAACAGTAACATACCTGTGACGTGTTTATGAAAGGCTTAGTGCCATTGTAACAAGCTTGTGTACATTTTAAAATTAGGAGATTAAGAGGTGCAAGGGTTATACATTATGTAATTTTGTTTCATTTTAAGTTAGTAGATTGTTTTCAGCTAATACCATTGGTTTGTATGGTAGATTGTATTCGGCTAATACCATTGGTTTGTATGCTTGTCCTGCAGAGAAAATTGATTTTACGATTTACACACAAGTACAGGCTAGGATTATGGAGGCCAAGGGCGGTTGATTTAAAAAAGTAGACCCTCTTAAGCTGCTGTGATGCTTTTCTACTCTCTGCAACTTTCCCTAGCTCTTGAAAGAACCTAGAAAAGGTATCATATTGGTATTAACTTGTGTGAGCATAGGTCTCTTCCTGAAGACATGAAGAAATTAAGATCGTGTAGTCCCTCACATTTCATTGCTTGAAGTTAGGAATTTATGTATCACAGGTTTTCAAGGGTTTTTGTGTTTTATTTTTGTTATTGCTCTAGAGTTTGAAATGACATCAGTTGCCTCATCTATAACTCAATTTTAGAGTGGCAGAGTTATAAATTCCATAACCAGAGCAGTAATGCATTTAACTATTTAAAGGGTTTTTGCCAATGAGAATTAGAAATTCCATGGATTCCTCAATTGAATTTTAACTTTGTTTAGTTCCTTGATGTAAGACAATGTGCCTTCATACGGTCTCTTGCCAAATGGTTCCACTCGGGCTATAGCCATTTCATTTTGTACGCCATATATTCTGTTTGATCATGCATAAAGCAAGTTAGGGGCATTTGCAATGTGGTTACTTAAGTTACCACCTGCACATGAGGGGTATTAATTACTTACGTATAAAATATGTTGAGCATTTCAACACAAGATCACTTCGTGCATGTTAAGAGCATCTTCCATTGCCTTGTTCTGTTGGTTGGTTTAAGAGTTTCGTAAACAAATATACCTCATTGAGATTAAAGGAATCAAAACACATATTTTACCTTCTGTTGCATTTAAAATGGGTTCAATGATGATTATCATATGAGATTTGCCTTACAGATTCTACAGGTAGTTGATATGGAGTACTTTGGGTCAAATTCTACCATCATGTCTAGAAAACCCAATATTTTATGGATCACTTGTTGATTTTTCCAAATCGAAGCACTTTTGATATGGATTAGATTATATTCCCTACAATTTAAATATTTAATTGTTATCTTTACTAATAGTTTGTATTAGGAGATTATCATTATTGGTTTGGTGTGACGAAATATTTTTGTTTCCTAGTATCAAGGGCTAGTTGAGATCTTCATGGAATCAACTTATTTCATATTTAAAAGATTTTATCTCTCAATTTGTTGAAGTTTTACTCGTTAAAGCTATAAAAGCTTCTTGTTTTATTAATAAAAGATAACCAAAATTTGTATATGTTTAATTATTTTGTATGAACTGGCTCTCGTAAGTGGAATTTCTCATTTCATTGAGAAATTCGGAATTCCACATCATTGGAATCCAGAGCTCTAGACTCAGATCGTGGGCTGTAGCATTCATATTCATGTCCGTACGGCTCAATTGAAGCTTAAAAAATAAAAATATTTTTTTATTTTACTTATATTTGTGCAGACCACAAAGTTTAGGGAGTTGCCACGACCTCTACAGATCACTTCAAAGGGCACATATGATAGCTCATTTTAAGGATTTTGTGTCACAGCTCAAATGGGTTTTTTACGGAATTTTATTTCATTTTTTTGATTTTGAGATATTATTGATTGAAGTCATGCATGTTGGAGGATAAAATGGCTGCACCTATCTTGCATTTCGGGGTAAATTTTCTCTCTAGAGGCCATGATAAAGGAGGTATCTTATATCACTGGAAAGGTTTCTTCGATACATCAAATGAGTCTTCGATAGAATTCAATTTTGTTTTCTGGTTTATGAGATATCATTGATTGAAGTCTCATAGGTTTGAAAACAACACAGCCGCAACTACCTTGCATCTTGGAATGGATTTTCTTTCTGCAATGGCCACAATAAAGGAATTATCTTATATCAATGGAAATATCTCTTCAATACCTCTTTGATGAATTTTGATTTGATACCTTGTGACAGAAGCTATGAAGAAAATTGCAGCTAGAGGTGGACTGGCTCATTATCTTTTGTTGATGTTTTGTATTCATGTGGCAAGATTTCTTCATGTAAAAGTTGACTTTTGATTCAGAGAACCCATTATTCATTTTTTACATTTGGAGATGTCCATATTTGGCATCCTCCACTAACATCTTGGGCTTCTTTATAATACTACTTTCAGTAGTAATTTTTCCCACTCATGCATTTTTCTTACAAATTTGCTTTGGTATCCATGACTTTGGGAGTACGTTCGTCTTCTTTTGGCAGTTACTCAGGGTTTGAAATTCCCCACACCAGATTCTTAGGAGTATAGTCAGCTTTAATAGCCTCGTCATTTGGATCACCACACTGTGTATGGTGTTATAGCCATTTAGCAGCTTGTTTGCTGGGAGAATTTGAATGGATTGATTTTAAGCATGGATTTGGGTTCCAAGTCTTTCAATCACTAGTTTCATCACAAATCTACGCCATCAACAACATCAACTACATTAACCTCAATTTTTTTCTTCTCCCATTATAGCATTGGACTCCAATGCTTCTATGGTTCTATGGTTGGGAGGAATGATAAGGATTAGATTATATTCCCTACAATTTAAATATGTAATTATCTTTACTAATAGTTTGTATTAGGAGATTATCATTATTGGTTTGTGACAATATTTTTTTGTTTCCTACTATCAAGGGCTAGTTGAGATCTTCATGGAATCAACTTATTTCCTATTTAAAAGATTTTTTCTCTCAATTTCTTGAGGAAGTTTTCCTCATTAAAGCTATGAAAAATTCTTATTTTATTAATAAAAGAGAGCCATATTTTGTATGAATTGGCTCTCATGAGTGGCATTTGTCATTTCATTGAGAAATTGCAACTTTTAAGGAATTCTACTTGATCGTAAAGATTGTATTGTTGCAAAATATTCCTTGCACATGCATCATTGCTGAATGTTTGTTTTTTAAATTTAAAGTAATTAAAAAGTTCACATTTTTTTCAATTATATTCCAAGGGCGCGTAGGAGACCTGTTTGAGGCACTTACAAATTTGTATTGAAGGGCTTGAAACCTCAACAACACAAGTGGGTGACAACCAATGGCTCTACCACTGACAACATTTATTACCACCAATGTTGGTAATGCCACCTCTAGTGCAATAGTGTGTACAACCCTCCATTGGGACAACAATTCCAACATCTAGTTTGATTTCCAAAGCACACTAAATAGTTTTGGGCATCTTGTAAATCATATACTTGCTTGAATTGAGTTTCTTGCTAGCAGATAGACAATAATTACAAAGGTTTGAGGGTATGGGGTTCGGTATTATTTTTAGAACACTTTTCACTACTATACTCCAAAGAAAACTAGGTAGCCATATAATTGTCTTTCTCAATTGAATATTAACTTTGTTTGTTTAGTTCCTTTGATGTAAGACATTGTGCCTTCATATGGTTGCTTGGCAAATAGTTCAACTTTGGCTTTAACCCTTTCATTTCGTATGACATATATATAGTTGTTCATACATAAAGCAAGTTAGGGGCATTTGCAATGCTCTACAACATGCACATGAGGGGTAGTAATTACTTATGTATAAACTATGTTAACATCTTCTCTATGGCTTTATAGGTTGGTTTAACATATTCCTAAAGCAAATATGAACTCACTATTGAGGTTAAAGCATTTGAAAAATATATTCGTCTTTGTTGCATATAGAATTGTCACAAAAAGCAAGATTAACAAAGCTTTTCATCTACGGTGTAGAGCTTATAGCCAAGGTTCAAGAAACATATAAAGGATAACAAATAATAGAAGTTAGAAAAAATTGAAATGTCTTTGCCTCGTTCGTTCTGCTCGCCCAATGGCTCTTTTAATGTCTCCAATTGCTGGTTTTGTTGTTTATGGGGCTGTCACTAGGGGGTTGTTGGGTGAATCTGCCATGGTTGGTATTCCGTTGCAGGGGGATTATACTTTTGTTGCCTTGTCTGAGCGTCCCGTTGTCTCACGGGGGCAGTGGGGGGCTTCTCTTCCCTTCGCCTCTTCGTTGCTTGGGTTGGACATCAATTGGTGTTGTCGCTCCTGGCGTTGGAGGTGGAGGGGTTTATGCTTCTAGGGATGCTATGGATGGGGTTCCCCACCCAAAAAAATTGACGTTGCTAGTGGATGGAGCTATGCCCATGCTACCAAATATGTTGCTACTATTCTTGCAAAGTTGAAAACTTGACCCATTGCCAGTGCCAAGACCTCCCCTGTGGTGGTGTGTGGCTCAGATGTGGTGGATAATGGGGTTTTCTACTAACGTTGTGGGTTGGTCTGTAGATTCACTGGTCTCTGGCCTTCTCTTCCAGATTTGCATCGTTGGGTAACAAGTTTTTGGCAACCCTAAGTCTGATAACATTGAAATTTTCCCTTGTGTAAAGGGGGTTTTCATTGCCGTGTTTTCTTCCTTTGAAGATTGTGATTTGGTGCTAAGCAAGCTGTGGGTTTGGGGGAATCACTCTCTTTTGGCTAAACCTTGGACAATATCATTCAACCCCTTTACTTCCACTCCAATATTCCAATCTTGCGCCCTGTGTGGGTTCGTCTCCTCAATCTTCACTCCATTTTTGGGTGATTTCTTGCTTTGAGGCCATTTGAAACTCTATTGGCTATTTCTTGGAGGTGGATGAGGCTACGACTTCGCTGGGCTGCTCTACTATCGCTCACATTTTGGTTGACATGGACATCTCCACACCACTGCCAAGGGATGTGGTGCTCATGGTTGGGGATAGGCCTTGGACTCAATCACTGGATTGTGAGGGTCTCCACTTTCGATGTAGGCGATGCTTCTCTACTGGCCATCTGGCTACAAACTGTTCTCTTTTGCATCGTAAAGGTGCTACCACTTAGTGGAAGGATGCAAATGATAATCATTTTGACCATTTGAGCTTCTGATTCTCTCTCTGATTCTACCTTTGAGGACTCCTCACAGGTTGATGATGAGGATGAAGCTCTTGTTGCAGATCTGGGTGATGCCCCTGCTGTAAACCATGAGAATACCACTCTTGCTCCTTTTGGTGTGGCCCCCTCCGACCACGAGGACCATTCTTCGCCATCTGCTCCTGCTTTGCTCCAAGCTTTAGTTGACAATGTACAACTTTGTCAGCACTCCGATCATTGCGCTGACACTTGTCTGAATGGAGTTTTATTAGCTGCTCCTCCTTATGGTGGGGATCCTAAGGACAATATCGCATGGACAATTGTCCGACGATGCAGGAAAAATAGTCCTTCAAACTCACATTCTTCTCCACAAGTAGCGAGTGAGTTGACCTCCCACTTGAGGGCTACTAGCCTTTATCCTAGTGTGCTGTTTATTTTTTGTATTTTGTTTTTGACAACACCTGTACTGTTCATGTGTTGTTAATAAGCCGTTGATGACATCTACTTGTAAAAGCCAACACCCCTGTTTATGTGTTGTACTCTTTGTGCCTTTGGGCTGTGGTTGTGCAAAGGGTCAACCCCCTTGTTAGGCTGCTGAATATAATCAAAACAAAGGTTTTCATTTGAGATTTGCTTGAGATATTTTGTAGGTAGGTGATATTTTGGAGTACTTTGGATCAAATTTGATCATAGCACCATGTTTAGAAAATCCAAAAATTTATCGATCAATTGTCGATTTGTCCAAATTGAAGCGTTTTGCTAGCAATTTTTAAGAAACTTTTTCTTTTGAAATATATTGTATTGCTACAAAAAATTCCTTGCACATGCATCACTATTGTACAATTTTTTTTGAATTTAAATTAAAAAATTAACATTTTTTTTATTAATATTCACAATTGTTCCTAAGGACAACATCACGTGGACAATTGTCCGGCGGCACAGGAAAAATAGTCCTTCAAACTCACATTCTTCTCCACAAGTGTTGAGTGAGCTGCCCCCCACTCTTGAGGGCTACTAGCCTTTATCATGGTGCGTTGTTTATTTTTGTATTTTGTTTTTGACAACACCTGTATTGTTCATGTGTTGTTAATAAGTCATTGAGGACATCCACTTGTAAAAGCTAACACCCTTGTTTATGTGTTTTTGTACTCTTTGTACCTTTGGGTTGTGGTTGTGTAAGGGTCAACCCCCCTTGTTAGACTGCTGATTATAATCAAAACAAAGGTTTTCATTTGAGATTTGCTTGAGAAATTTTTAAGGTAGGTGATATTTTGGAGTACTTTGGATCAAACATGATCATAGCACCATGTTTAGAAAATCCAAAAATTTATGGATCAATTGTCGATTTGTCCAAATCGCTGCGTTTTGCTAGCAACTTTTAAGAAATTTCTTGTCTTGAAATATATTGTATCGCTGCAAAAAATTCCTTGCATGTGCATCACTATTGTACAATTTGTTTTTGAATTTAAATTAAAAAAAGTAACATTTTTTTATTAATATTCACAAGGGCACATAGGGTACTTGACACTTGTAGTTCTATTTGAGTTGCTTGTAGATTTGTGTCAAGGATTGGGAACCCTTGACAACACTACATGAGTGAGTGATAATCATTCGATTTGGCATCAATCTCATTTATTACCACTAGTGGTAATGTCACCACTAGTGCAATAGTTTGTTGAATCCTCCATTGGGACAACACTTTTGACATCTATCTCAATAGTCAAAATAACACACTGGTTTTGGCATCTTCAAAAACATATATTTGCTTGAATTGGGTTTCTTTATAGTAGATAACAATTTTGACAGACTACAAATGTTTTTTGACATGAATTTTGGTAGTATGTTTTAGAACACTATTACCTACTATACTCGAAAGAAAAATAGGTAGCAATGAGAAAGGTGTTTCTCAATTGAATTTTAACTTTGTTTGTTTACCTCCTTTGAGGTAAGATATTGTGCCTTATATGGTTTCTTGTCAAATGGTTCCATTGTGGCATTAACCCTTTCGTTTTGTATGTCATATATCTAGTTTGATCATGCATAAAAGAAAGTTAGGGGGCATTGCAATGAGCTACAACATGCACATGAAGGGTAATAATTATTTTAGTATAAAGTGTGTAAAGAACATATTCTCTATGGCTTTGTTTTCTAAGTTGTTTTAAGATATTCATAAAGCAAATATGATCTCACCATTGAGATTAAAGCATCAAGAAAAATAGTCTTTTGATGAGTTTAAAATGGTTATATAAAGCGAGATCAATAAAGGCTTTCGTATGAGATTTGCTTGAGAGATTTTGTAGATAGTTACTTTGGCTCAAATTTGATCCTACCATAATGCCTAGAGGACCTAAAATTTAATGGATCAATTGTGAATTTGTCCAAATTGAAGCGCTTTGCTTGCAATTTTTAAGAAAATTCTTCTCTCAATCATATAGATTGTACTGTCACAAAAGATTCCTTGCAAATGCATCATTGTTGTACAAAGATTTTATTTTTTTTAATCAAAATTTAAAAAAATTAACATTTTTTTAATATTCAAAAGGCATATAGGGCACCCAACACTTGCAGGCTTGTTTGAGGTTCTTGAAAATACGTACCAAAGGGTTGGAAACCCTTGACAACACTACGTTAGTTGGTGACAACAATTGGCTCTTCCATCAATAACTTTTATTATTACTAGTGGTGGTAATGCCACCACTAGTGCACTAGTTTGTCCAACCCTCCATTGGGACAACACTTCCAACATCTAGCTTGATAGTCAAAACAACACACCAAATAGTTTTGGGCATCCTCAAAACCATATATTTTCTTTAATTGGGTTTCTTGCTACTAGATAGCAATTTTGACATTAACTACAAAGGTTCTAGGGTATAAGGTTGGTTTCAAGACAAACTAATGATGATATTTGAATATGTTGTGGCATTAAGGAAATATTTTCTTATTTTTAGAATGTTTTGTTTGATGACATAATTTTGCATCAACTCGTGCCATCATCTTTTCACCCTTAAACTTGCTTTTTTCAAGAGGGTTTTGATCTTTGGTTTTGGACTTTAGATGCTTATTTCTTGCTCAAATTTGTTCATTTTTTGATTTGGGATTTTAATTTTAATTTTTTTAAAATTTTAAATGTTTTTTTGAATCCTAATGGTACATATGGTTCTTTTTGTTTGGATTTTTTTTTAAAATTTAGCTTTTCACAAGTGGTGCTAGTTGTTCTCATTTTGAGATTTTTAGAGGCTATGTTCATCTCATGTGAAACACTTTTGGATGCAATTTGATTTGGAATTGCATAATTTTTCATTGATATAGTTTAATATATCCCTTCTCAATTAAGAATATATTTTCAACTTTGTGGCTTAATTTGTTAACATTTGTAATACATTGGGATCAAGACCACTTATGACACTTGCAATTGCGTTAACTATGAAGTGTAAACAAATTGCAATTACTTTATGGTAAAGGGCAAAAAATCAAAAGCTTCTTCTCCCTCTTTCGATATGATCCTCCGTTCCCACAAGAACCGAGCTAAAGGGAAATCTTAATTCTTTGTGGGTTTTTGGGCCATAGTTTTCTCTGGTCCCTTCTTTGGTTTCTGGCTGCATGAGAGTTTCTTTGTGCAGCGGATGTCTCAGGTTGAGGGAACCTGTTGGAAAAACACTTCTCTTGGTCTTGACCCATTTCATGTTTTGAGCTTTCAAGGTTTATCTTTTGCGACATTTTTGTACTAGGTTTCGGGGTCCCATCAAAACCTAATTTTACATTAATTGAAAATAAATTGCAATTAGTAGGGAGTTTTTTGCATCAAATATTTTGTACTCCATGGATTGATATAAAGTTTTTATTTTTTTGTGTCATTTCTTCTTTGCATGCTCATTTGGCTTCTTATTCTAACATGAGGAGTTAACATGGGCATCAAAAAAATATTTCGACTAATTAAATTGAATATACGGAACTGCAATTCTTTGTAAGATGGATTCTTAAAGCATTTCAAGAGGGTCAATTGAATATACAGAACTAGAAGCCAATCCTTTATGGATTGGTTCTTGAGGCAACTACCTTCCAACAAAATTTGTATGGAAGGACCAAATTGATTATATCTTTGGATTAATTTTATGTCAATGTGGACACCAAAACTAGCATCACTCATATTGAGTTAATTTATGTTATATGAAATAAATTTATGAGATGTTTGAAGACTCCAATAAATCTCTATTCCTAGGTGATCACGTGATAGATATTCTTATGCCTTTTGACAAATTTTGACCATATCATCATGATACAATTACAACATTTGAAGATTCCGAAGACCTTCCTTGAAAATATTATATATAAAGTTTTTTCTTGATGCTTTTGAGACAAGGACTTTACACGTCAATTACTCATACTTAACTATCTAGTGTGGACATAATATTGGTGGATGAGCATCGTGGTTTGATGACATGCAAGACTTTGACATTATCATAGCCCACCTTATTTGAGTTAAGTGTTGTTTGATGGGGCTTCCAATGATTCAATTTAGCAGGACCATCTATGCTTTCTAAACGCAACTCATTGATATCATTACTTAACAAACCTTGAGTATCCATTTTATGAGTCATACCTTGTAGATTTGGGGGACATTTTGAGGACTTGAATTTCCTCTTTGATGACACTGCCATTGTATCATTGTCACATCTTCTTTGGCTCATATGCTACTTTGGTTTCCACCATGCTTTTACTTGCCACTATCTAAATTGTTAGGCTTGAGACACTTGATGTGATCCTAGAACCTCTTATCGCTGATTTGGAGATTGTCCAATAGTTACGAGAGTTCCATTTTACATTTTCTTCTATTTTACTAAGTTGGGTAGAGCTTCAACCCACACCATTAAGTTTAATTTTTATGAAGGGAAGGAATGTTGTTTTACATACACAAATCTTATTCAAATTATGTCATTCTTCAATCTTAGTGTGGGATGCATCACATTTGGGGGGAGCGAAGTGGAGGGGAAGCAACATAGTTTCTCTTTATTATTTCTCTTTGGAGGGTTTGTCATTCCCTTTTTGAGGAAATTCATTGTACATTGATGCCTACCATAGCCTAATTGTCGGGACCCATTTTTTTCTTTTTAGTTGCACTTTGGTGTGTGCAACGCTGGGGGGCGGGTAGTGGGGAGTGAGTGTGGTATTTAATTAATCTTAGACATGTTATGTTCTAAGTGTAATATTGCACCTATTTAATAAATTCTTAGGATACTAGAAATATCTAATTATTCTCACTTACGCTAATAATTGCTAGTGTTGCCAATATATCTGCTAAAATACTAGCATCAATGACTCACATAGTCAATAAAATGAAAACTCGATCTATAAAAAACAATGGAATACAAGAATTACCCTTTTCATTGTGAACATGTTTTCTCCAATTTCTGCTCCAACGGCTATTCCCACCTCTACACATTCATACTCTACAAAGATTCTTTCTTCTAGCGGGAGCTTGCTGGGTGCAGGTGATGGCTTGTAGTTGGGGGGTCTCCACATTGCCATCTGTTATGGTTCCGTTTATGTTCGTGCCTACTGTGAACTTGAACGCCATTTTCCCTAAAGAAATACGTCCCACTCTATAGTTCTTTGTGGGTGGTTTGGATCCTTCGGTTATGCCTGCTAGTGAGGTTGCTTCTGCTGCTATTTCTGGTGAACAATGGGCGGTCACCCTAAACCCTCTTCCTCATCTCTTCCTAGGATGGACTCGTCTCCGTATCTAGCTATTGGTGGTTTGAGGGTTTTTACTATTGCTGGGGGAAGGGTTTCCCACCCACCCCCACAAAGTCTCTTGTTGGTGGATGGAGCTATGCTCACGTTGCCAAATCTGTTCCTGTTATTCCTCCAAAGGTTAAAGCTCAACCCATTTCCTATGACAAGGGCTCCCCTATGTTTGTGTGTGGCCTGGATGTGGTGGATAATGTGGAGCTCTACCAACTTTTTGGGTTGGTATGTAGATTCACTAGTCTCTGGCCTTCTCTGTAGGATATGCATCGCTGGGTAACAAGTTCTTGGCAACCCTTAGTCTTTGGTAACATTGAAATTTTCCCTTGTGCAAAGGGGTTTTTTATTGTTGCATTTTCTTCCTCTAAAGATCGTGATTCAGTGCTGAGAAAGCTATGGGTTTGAGGGAATCACAATCTTTTCGCCAAACCCTAGATAATCTCCTTCAACATCCTCATTGAATCACTCAATGTGCGCTATGTGTGGGTTCATCTTCCTATTCTCCCACTCCATTTTTGGGATATTTCTTTCTTTTAGGCCATTGTAAACTCTATTGGCCATTTCTTGAAGGTGTATGAGGCTACAACTTCGTTGGGCCACTCTACATTTGCTCACATTTTGATTGACATGGATATCTCCACACCACTGTTGGGGGATGTGGTGCTCATGGTTGGGGATAGGTCTTGGACTCAATCGATGGATTATGAGGGCCTCCCCTTTTGGTGTTAGCGATGCTTCTCTATTGGACATATAGCTAAAAAGTGTTCTCTTTTGTATCATAAAGGTGTTGCCACTTGGTGGAAGGATGCAAATGATGATCATTTGACCATCTGAACTTTTGATTCTCTCTCTCTAATTCTACCTTTGAAGAATCATCACAAGATGACGATGATAATGGAGCTCCTGCTGCAAATTTGGGTGATGCTCTTGCTGCAAATATGGTTCATGCTCCTGCTACAAATTTGGGTGATTTCCTAGTGCAAATTCGGGTCATGCTCTTGCTGCAAATTTGGGTGATACCCCTAATGTAAATTATGAGGATACCATTCTTGCTCCTACTGGTGCAATCCCGTTTGGCCTTGTCGACTATTCTTCGCCTTCTGCTCCTCCTCTTCTCCAAGCTTCAACTGACAATGTACAACTTTCTCAGCACTCCAACCATTAAGCTAACAAATGTCCAAATGGAGTTTTGCTAATTGCTCTCCCTTGTGGTTTGGATCCTAAGGACAACATCAACTGGATAGTTGTTCGGCGACAAAAGAAAATAGTTCTTTAAACTCACACTCTTCTTCACATGCAGTGAGTGAGAAACCCTCCCACTCTTGAGGAGGGCCACTAGCCTTTGTGCTAGCGTACTGTTTACTTTTGTATTTTGTTTTTGACAATACCTATTATGTTCATGTGTGGTTAATAAGCCATTAATGACCTGTAAAAACCAACACCCTTATTTTAGTGTTGTCATTCTCTTTGACAACTTCGGGACGTGGTTGTGTAAGGATCATCTTATCTCTATGGATATTTTGTTGTCATTAGTTAAGGGAAAGTCATATGAGTCAGAAGATTCAATCAGTGAAAAGGAGAAAAGTAAATATTTGACTAGTCGGTAATGTACACTAATTAAGCCAGTGAAGTCGGTAAAACACAAACACTACACCAAAGAGCCTATAGTTATCGAACACCGAGCGCATATGAAGTACACCAAGTTGATAGTTACCGAGTACTAAAGTTCAAGTTAACCAAGCCAAGAGAAGCTACCCTACCGAGTTACTTCATTGATTATAACGTGATAAGGACACATTTAATGAATTGACACATCATTAATTGTGATTCTACAATGCATGAAGATCAGTTTTTTACACGATCAATGATCGAGATAATTCAAAGAGAAGATCTGAGAAGCAAATTAAGCGGTTAATAAAAGTTTGTTATTTTCAAGAAATACATCAAGTACCAAGGTAAAAGTGACACAATCACCGAGCAAAAAATAAGATCTAATGGTTAAAATCAAGTCACAACGACCTAACGCATAAGATAAAGAGGCAATAAATACTATACTTAAAGGATGATTTACAAAGCATAAGAGAGACACAGAGTAATGATACATAGAAGGTTGATACTATTAGTGAAAGTAAAAGGAGTTATTTGAAGAACAAAGAGTAGAGCAAAGAGCACTGAGCAGAGATTCAGCTACAACACAGAAAATTTGAGCAGTGTTACAGTTTGAGATTGACGTAACACAATATTTTAGAGCACATAGAGTCTGATCAACATTTATTTTGATGAAATATAACAGACATTGTTAAGTTGTTAATACTATTATATTGAGAGCTAGAAATATCAATACTGGGTAGATCTTAATCGATCTGATATTTGTAAAACCTTTAACAGGGTACATATCTAAGTGTAGAGATTGTAAAATCCTCTAACCAGGTAGATCTAACAAGTCTTTGTATACTCTTAACCGGGTGAGCTATCAAAATGGCTAAACATTGTAAGCTCTAACCGAGCACCCTTTATACTACAATTGGTGAAGGTTGTGGGTATCATCCCCACTGCCGTTTTTTCCTCTAACCAAGGATTTCTGTGTAAACAAATCATGGAGTTATGAGTTCTTTTACATGAATGTTTTGATGATATTTTATGATGTTTATATTAGTTTCATTTCAAGTTATTAAATTCGGTAAAAAACAAGCAACAATATATGGTTTTAGGCAGTTTCAGTTATAAAAGTTTTTGTGGTACTAATTCATCCTTACCCTCTCAATACCAACTTTCCATAGTCATTCCAACAATTGGTATCAGAGCTACTACTCTTGAGTTCTAAGGTTTGACCACCTGAGAGTTAAAGATCTTAGTCATGGAAAGTTTTAGGTAATTCAAAAGAATTGACGGTCTTGAATCAGAGTTGGAAAGTGCAAGAGAGTTAATCATTGATCTAAAAAAGAAACTTGAGAAGTCTCTAATTAAGGATTAGATTGAAAAATTATGATGAGCTAAAGGTTACACAAGAACAAATTGATACACTTGAGACAACATCTGAAGGCATTTTTACTGATGAATCTAAGTTAGCTATAAAAGAAATTCTAGAAAATAATGATACACTTACCAAGTGTACACACAAAATAGTGCACTTCTATGAATCCTTACATGCAAGGAAACTCAAGAGTGAGCCCTCACAAATCGATCCATAGCTCTCTATGCATGGAGTTGCAAGATTTGTAAAATTGCTCTCAGCTA
>MU228409.1:2619645-2689383 GCA_018584345.1 Thuja plicata
AAATCAAAGGCTACGATTAAGAGGCAAAAACCCACCACTTAGAAAGATGTGAAGAAAAAGGGATTTTTATTTAATTTTTAATTTAATTAATTTCCTTTTTCAACAAATAAAGTGCTTTAAGTGGGGACTTTTATTTATTTAATTAAAAAAGAGGTTTTCTTTCAATTAAATAAATTAGAAGAATTTTATTTAATTAAATGGGAGGAATTTAATTTAATTAAATAAGATGAATTTAATTAAAAGGGAGATTAAATCTTTTAATTAAATAAGAGGAATTTAATTAAAAGGGAGATTAAATCTTTTAATTAAATAAGAGTGATCAAACCTTAGGAAATATTGAAATGATTGAATAATTGAATTAATTACAATTTGATTAAGGAAATTGATTTGAATTGAAAATATTCCAAAGCATTGATTCAAAATTTTTGATAAAATGATAAAATAATAAATGGGGCCCAAAGTCTAGGCGACCATTTTAGGGTGCATACACATAGTACCCGCTAATTTTGATGAATCCCTCCTTGTTAACAATATCATCTGGGCTACAACCACTACAAACATGACCACAACCTCAACCTTTAATGCAACATCATCACAAGAATGAGGCAAGGCCAATTCTAGTGGGCCTTCTAGATCGATTCCTACATCAACTTCACAACCAACATTTCAATTTAAAAATGAGTAAATTCGACATATCCTTAGTATTTTTTCCAATACGACTTCACATAACAACACTCATACCATGACGAACACATCTAATACTGCGGGTGCTAGTATCTTGAATGTAGGGAAAACATCCATCCCTTTAGCCACACATCAAGTCTCATCATCACAATTCACATTTCCTTCATCGTCCATGAAGACATCCACTCAACAAATGTCCCAAGATTATCATCACACACCTCCTCCTACAATCGACATGACATCAATAGGATTTTCAGCCTCACAATTAGGAGGTGGACAATATTTTGGACTGCATATAGCTCATAATAACGCTACTGATTTAGCTCAACAAATCAACGAGCTTAATATCCTTGTGCACAACATGAAAAACAAGGGGAAGAAAGAATTCTCCTTTGATGAGATATGTCCTTACCCGTTCGACAAGTCAATCACTATGCAACTATTTCCTTCAAAATTTGAGATCCCTAAATTTGAGAAATACAAAGGGGAGACATGTCTGGTCCAACATGTAAAAGAGTTTTATGTTGCATGCCAAGAGGTCACCTACAATGAGAATTACCTAAAGAGAGTCTTACCAGGACTCTTGGCGGCCCTGCTCTTGAGTGGTTGATGGCCCTCCCTCATGGATCCATATCTACCTTCTCTGACCTCGCAGAGAAATTTGTTGCACAATATTCCTACAACATTTAACATCAAGCATAATTGAGTGATTTGTGCAACACCAAGAAAAGGAACAGAGAAACCTTTGCCAAATTTCTACCAAGGTAGAGACACCTTGGAAATTGGATGCCTTGGAAAATACCCGATCATCACCTGATTGATATCTTCACTAGAAATTTGGTACTTGAAATGTCATTCCAAGTGAAAATGACTTCACCTGACACTTTTGAGTCTATTGTTAAGAAAGGGAAAAACATTGAGGATGGACTCTTGCAAAAGGGTTCCATTAAACACTATACCCCTTCTAACAATTATAAATTGAAGTTTTAGACCAAAAGAAAAGAGGTTTTCAATGATGGAGTGACAGATGCCAAGCATGTCCAGAACATCCAGGCATCTAATCAAGGCAATCAGAATAATCACAACAATCGAAACAACAACAAAAAAAATAATCAGAACAATTCATCATAGCAACAACAATCTCAACGAAAAATTTGTAATCAGTCCTATTTGTTTCCTCCCAATAACAACAAAAACAACAACTCTGGTTCACAACAATGTCAAAAATTCACTTCCCTTGTAGAATCACTTGATATAGTTTTTCGATGATTAGTTGATCAAGGGATGATGGTATATCCTGAGACTCAACCATTTGATGAAAGTCAACCTAAGCCTGTTTAGTATAAAGATAATGGATATTGAAAATATTATCACATCAAAAGGAATGATACCAAGAAATGCATGAAACTGAGACATTTCATCCAAGATCTTGTAGATGATGGAAATATTGAGGCTGAGGGACAAACCCCATCATCAGCAAACACAAAAATGAAGGTTTATAATGAGCCCTTTGTTAGGATTAGTAGATGGAAATATAATAGTTACATGCAAATATAACCAATAATGCAAAGGAATAAGGCACACAAAATTAGAACAAGAAGACATAAAGTTAACATGGTTCACCCAATCTTTGGCTACGTCCACCAAACAAAGAGTCCAATATTATTATCCAGTAATTTCAACTGATTACAACTAACAATCTGTTGTAGCTCAATATCGCTGCAAAATGCTGCAATACTTCTTCACTCTAACAAGCCATAACCCTAACACTATTTTTCTTATAGAAAAACCCTAACCCTAAGACTATTTTGATGGGTCAACCTAGGGAAATGCTTGATGAGTCAACCTAGAGAAATGGTTGACGAGTCAACCCAAAAAATTCTTGATGAGTTAACCAAAAATTGTAGAAAAGTGTACATTACTTGCTTGACCAGTCACCACAAATTAACAATATCCCACTTGGAGACTGATCAGGCTCCACACTGAACAATCTCCCATTTGGAAACTGATCCTATAGTAATACCACTACCTTTGTAGTTCCCATTGGAAATAAACAACCTAGGCTCTGCTATTATGTATTATTGTTTTTCATAAAGACCAACCGAAGTTGAAGAGGAGTTCAACTTCTCCCTTGTCACCGCCTTTGTAAACATATCCACTGGATTTTCATCTGTATTTATCTTTTCTAGCCTTAACCATCCATCATCCAATACTGACAGAATTAAGTGATACCTCAATTGTATGTGTTTGGTCTTTGAGTACAAGGCAAAATTCTTTGCAAGATGAATGACACTCTGGCTATCTGTAAAAAAATAATTGTTAACTTGTATTTTTTCCCAATTATTCCAAGAAATATTGAAGCCACATTATTTCCTTTCTTTCCTTTGTTGTAGCTATATACTCTTCCTCTATGGTGGATAAAGCAACCACCTTTTTCAACCTAGAGATCCAACTCACTGTTGCCCCGTTGATAGTAAAACCATATCCCATTGTACTCTTCCTGGTATCAAAGTCTCCTGCCAAATCTGAGTCAACATATCCTTGTAAATCCGTACTAGAGCCCCCAAAACATAAAAATTTATTGGATTTACCTCTCAAGTATCTGAGAATCCATTTTACCGCATTCCAATGCTCAACTCTAGGATGACTCATAAACCTACTAACAACTTCCACTGCATGTGCAACATCAGGTCTAGTGCATACCGCGACATACATTAAACTACCTACAGCTGAAGAATAGGGTACCTTGGACATTTTTCCTCTTCCTCTTATGTTTTTGAACACATCTCCTTAGTCAATTTCAAATGACTAGGCAAAGGTGTACTAGCAAATTTTGCATTCTCCATGGAGAATCTCTGCAACACCTTTTCAACATAATTAGCCTGAGATAGAGTCAATTTTTTGTTCTGCCTACGTCTGCAAATTTTTATACTAGGGATTTTTTTTCTTCCCCCAAATCCTTCACAGCAAATGATTTTGCTAACTATTTCTTTAACTCTCTTATGTGATCCATGTTAGACCCAACTACAAGCATGTCATCAACATATAAACATAAAATAATGTAGCTCTCATTATCCAACCTCTTAAAACAAACACAATGGTCATAATTACACCTTCTGAAGCCGTGCTCAGCCATAAAACTATAAAATTTTAAATACCATTTCCGAGCTGCTTTTTTCAAGCCATATAAACTCTTCTTTAATCTGCACACAAGCTTCTCCTTACCAGTGACCTCAAATCCTTGGGGTTGTTCCATATATATCTCCTCCTCCAAATCACCATGGAGAAAGACAATTTTTACATCTAGCTATTCAAAAGGAAAATCTTCAACAACGACAATACTTAAAATAGTACAAATAAAAGTTTTTTTTATTACTAGAGAAAAAATCTCATCAAAATCAATGCTCTTTTTCTATGAAAATCCCTTTACAGCTAACATGGCTTTAAATCGTTTCTTACCTCCATCCTCCTTTTTCAACATATAAACCCATTTGTTCTGTAAAGCCTTTTTACCTGTAGGAAACTTGCACAATTCCCAAGTCTAATTTTTCAACAAGGAGTCCATTTCTTCTGTCATTCCATCCTCCCACCGAACCTTGGTATCCATCTGCATAGATTCATCATAACATTCTGGTTCAACAACATTAGTCAATAAAATAGTATACAAAGAGGGAGAAAACCTATCAGGAGGTATACTTATCCTTGAAGATCGTCTAAAATTCACTGGAGTTTTTGGTATTTGTTGTTTCTTTTTTTGCGGATCATGAGGAACCACTTGTTAGGATTAGTAGACAGAAATCTAATAGTTACATGCAAATATAACCAATAATGCAAAGGAATAAAGCACACAAAAGTATAACAAGAAGACACAAATTTAACGTGGTTCACCCAATCTTGGGCTACATCCACCAAATAGAGAGTCCACTATTATTATCCAATAATTTCAACCGATTACAACTAGCGATCCCTTGCAGATAAATACCACTGCAAAATGTTACAATACTTCTTCACTCTGACAAGCCATAACCCTAACCCTATTTTACTTATAAAAAATCCCTAACCCTAAAACTTTCTTGACGAGTCAACCTAGGGAAATACTTTACGAGTCAACCTAGGGAAATGGTTGATGGGTCAATCCAAAAACACTTGAAGAGTCCCCATGAATTACAAAAAAGTGTACAGTACTTGCCTGATCAGTCACCACAAACCAACACCCTTTCCAAAGCATAATCAAAACAATGCCTCGACATCCAACGCCATTCCATATGACTATTCCACAAACACTGTCACAGGCCAAGATCGTACATGTGGAAGTGTAGAAGAGAATGATATATTTAGTTTTGAATCACTTTATGGACATATTGAAGAATCTAAAAACCACGTTTAGCTAACTAAACTTGATGGTGGTGTAGTTAGATTTGGTGACAATACTCCTAAGTTTATCATTGGAGTAAGATTGATTTCTCTTGATGGTAAAACTAATACTGATGATGTATTACATGTTGATGGACTTAAGCATAATTTTTTGAGTGTTGGACAACTTGTTGACAAGGGTTATCATTTTAAGTTCAAGGATGGGAAATGTTCTATCAGAAGTAAGACAGGAGATTTGATAACATCTGGTACTAAGTCAAGAGGTAATGTTTTTGAGTTGAACACTACAAAAGTTTCTTGTTTTGTTGCGAAAGTTGATGACAGTTGGTTATGGAATTGAATATTTTGTCATGTAATTTTTGATAACATTGTGAAAGCAAGTATGACTAATGTTGTTAGAGATCTACTGAAGATTGTGAAACCTGCTAACACTATGAGTACATAAAATCTGTTTTAAAAGAAAATCTTGCTCAATGAAAGGGAAGTTGGATATGGTGCATATAGATCTGTGTGGTCCTATAAGAATAAGATCATACTATGGTGAAAGGTATTTCATACTTTTTATTGATGAATTTTCTAGGATGATGTGGGTTACATATCTTAGAGAGAAATATGAGGCTTTTGTTAAATTCAAGATATTCAAAGAAAAAGTTGAGAATGAAACAGGTTTGAAGATAAAATGTAAGATCAGACAGAGGAGGAGAATTTACTTCAGATTTGTTCAATACCTACTGCGAAGAGCATTGAATATACAGACAAACATCTGCTTCTAGGACACCACAACAAAATGGGATTGCAGAGCGAAGAAACAAAACTATATTAGATGCTGCCAGAACTATGTTGCTTGGAGGAAATGTGTCGCATGTTCATTGGAGAGAAGTTATTGGTACTTTTGTTTATACTTTGAACATAATTCATATCAGAGAAGGTACTAATAAGACTCCTTATGAACTATGGTTTAATCATGATCCTACTGTGAAATATTTCAAAATATTTGGTAGTAAATGCTATATCAAAAGAGATGATGAGATAGGAAAGTTTGATGCTAGAAGTGATGAAGGGATCTTCCTTGGTTATTCCACTAAGAGAAAATATTATAAATGTTTTAATCTGAGATTGAGGAAGATGATTGAAAGTGCTAATGTGAGGATTGATGAGAAGTTTTAGATTGATCAGGAAAGAATATATGACTGTAGCCAGACTATAGAGAACAAGGAGGTTACTACAAATCAAGAAGAACCTTTTGAGGTTGATCATGAGATCGAGGTATGTCTAAATTATTCAAAGGATTCTACTGAAACTCCAAAAACACCAAAGTATGTTAAGAAGAACCATCCTGAAAATCAAATTATTGGAAATTCAAATAGAGTCATGATGACAAGATCGAGATCAAGATATTAAATTTTTTTGATTTCTCAAGTTGGACCAAAAACTACTGACGAGGCATGTAGACATGAACCTTGGACTAAAGCTATGTAGGAAAAAAAATAATACTTGGAAATTGGTTCCTAGACCTAAAGATAAGAATGTTATAGGGTCTAAATGAGTTTTCAGAAACAAAATGAATGAAGAAGGAATGGTAGTAAGGAATAAGGAAATAATAGTTTGTAAAGGCTACTCACAACAAGAAGGCATATAATTTGAAGAAACATTTGCTCATGTTGCTAGGCTTGAGGCAGTAAGATTATTTATTTCTTGTGCTGCACACAAATACTTTAAAGTATATCACATGGATGTGAAATTTGTATTTATGAATGGAGATCTAGAGGAGGAAGTATATATTGAACAACCTAATGGATTTATTTTGACAGATGATGAGGACATGGTTTGTAAATTAAAAAAAGGCTTTGTATGGACTAAAACGAGCACCTAGAGCATGGTATGCTTGATTGGACAAGTATTTACTTCGTCTTGGTTTCAAAAAAGGTAATGCAGACAGTAATTTGTACTTAAGAACTAGTGAAGATGGAATTTTAATAGTTGAAGAATGATGCAGGAGCATCCTAGGATCCTTAGAAATCTTGTATCAAACAAAAATATGTTTTTTTTTCTTTAGCTTGTTTAGAGACTGCCCGGTAAAGTGCTCAGCTAACCTATTGCTCGGGTACTCTTTCTATCTTTCTTTATCGATGGCTCTCGATGTATGTTGGTTTCTATTGCTCGGGTATGCTTTTACCGAGTTGGTTGTTGTTGCTTGGGTATAATTCTACCGAGTGGTTGCTGTTGCTCGATGATCTCTTCCCGAAATGTTTATCCTGATCTGGCCGACTTCTGCATTTAATTTCCATGGCGTAATTAATGTGAGGTCTCTCATTGGGGATTGTGTCGACCTAAATCTGTGTCGTGGTGTTTCTCCAATGTTTGTTATTGTAGACCGACATGATTGGTTGCCTTTTTATTTAAGTTCTATTTTGTTCTTAGCTTAGGCATTAGATGGAGGGAAAAGATTAAAGTGTTGGATATGAGAATCTGGATCGTGAGGTGTATGTCTTAAAGAAGATCTGTAGTTGATCTTGAGTAGTATCTTTGTGTTTGGCCATAACAGGGAAGGCCTTACAGCCCGACATGTTGGATTTAATTGATTATCTATGATAATAGAGAATTGACTGTTGGTTATATTTCTGTGTATTTGGTTGTTTTCGCTATTATGGTTATTGGCTGCAAGTTTGGACAATCCTTCATTGGATCCTCCATCCTTGACTGCATCACGTATCAGAGCAGAGTTTCAATCGCTGGAGAAGGAGTTAGATTTCAAATTGCTGGAGATTTGTGGAGCAAAGATACCTCCAAAGAAAAATCGTGAGATCACAGAGGAAGAACCTAAGGAGGAGCTCAATCTTGAAGATTTTTGAGCTTTACAGAAGCAAGTGGAAGATCTGCGAGGGGAGTTACAAATAAAGAATGTGTCTAGAGAAAACCAAAATAATGGTGAAGAGTCTGATGAAGAGGATCATTTTGAAGAAGATGAAGAAGATGTCAGAGATCCAAAGGAGGCTATATTTATGAGAGCTATGTCTAAAATTGGGAAAAGACCTAAGATTGAAGTTTCTACATTTGTTGGGAGCCTTAGGCCAAAAGAGTTGATCGATTGGATTAATGAGATGGATGAATACTTTGAGTATGAAGAAGTGGAAGATCCTGATAGAGTTCGGTTTGCAAAGACAAAGCTAAAAGGTCATGCGAACATATGGTGAAGAGAAGTTCAATTGGAAAGAAGTCAGAGAGGTAAAGACAAGATCATTAGATGGAACCGAATGGTTGAAAATTTGAAGAAGCAATTCATTCCAGTAGATTATGAATTGGAGATGTTCAAGAAGATGCAAGGTTTGAGGAAGACAAACAAATCGGTGCAAGAGTAAATCGAGGAGTTTTATCGAATCTTGATTAGGAGTGGACATTCAGAAGATGACAAGGAGAAAGTTGATAGGTATATCTATGGCTTGAGACCTAGTATTCAGGAAGAGTTACTTACTGTTCGGATGAAAACCATAGGAGATGCTTATCAGATGGCATTGAAGATTGAGGAGAAGCTGAACAAGAGGTTTGAGAGTAAACAAAATAATATAAACTAAGGTGGTAAGACTGATGACACAACTACTGAGAGTAAGGTGGTGGATAATCCTAGGCATATTGAGGTAGGATCTAGCAGTAGTCAAACCACTAAGGATTAAAATAGTGGGTATGGAAGAAGGGGAAGAAGTGATTTCAGCGGTACTTGTTTTCAGTGTGGTGAGAAGTGACATACGTCCTAGTCATATCCTCAAAAGAAGTTCACCCTGACGACCGAGGAAAGGTCAGTAAATGTTGTAGAAGAAGGTAAAGTTATGATCACTAGAAGGCTGGTTGCATGTATTAATGAACTAGTACAAAGAATAAATTTGCTCAGAACCAGATGTAAGTGCAAGGATAAGGTATGTAATGTCATAATTGATGGTGGCAATTCTGAGAAGTTTTTTTTAGAAGAGATGGTTAGTAAGTTAAATTTGGGAAGAAGAAAACATGCTAATCCTTATCAGATTAGTTGGATATAAGATGTGTCTAAGGTTAGGGTTGAGGAACAATGCCTTGTTAATTTTAAGATTAGATCTTATTATGATGAGATATTATGTCATGTGTTGCCTATGGATGCTTGTCACCTGTTGCTTGGTAGACCTTGGCAATATGAATGTCATGTTATGTTTGATGGTTGTGCAAATACCTACGTGGTGAGGCAGGATGGATCCAAGCATAAACTGCTACCTTTGCAGGAAGCAGGGACTAAGGGATGTGGAGTTATCCGATGTTGTCTGAATGACAATGAAAAACATGAGAAAAAGAGAATCGATGAACCTATGGGTGAAAGGAAGGAGAATTTGAAGGGAGAAGAGAATGAAACCTCTGAGGAACTTACAAAGATTAAGAAACATATGACATTTCTAGCTGAGATAGTGCAGCAGATGTTGACACTAGTGACACAGAGAGATGCAGATGATACTAAGTTGATCAGTCAGTAAACACTGATAGTATCAAAAGTACCGAGGATGATCAGTGTCAACTACTGTCAGTTGTAGGCAGAAGATATGAGAAAAGTTTTAGACTGATGAATTTATCGAATGGGACAATGGATAGAGTCAAGACATCATGGAATGAAAGGAAAGAGAATATATGGGTTAAGAACAAGTATGGCATACCTATTCTGATTCCCTTAAGATGTTCATGATTCCCTTTATGGGAACATCTTCTTTACCTGGGGTGTCTGATGCAGGAGCATCCTAGGATCCTTGGCAATCCTGTATCAAACAAAAATATGTTTGTTTTTGTTCTTTAGCTTGTTTGGAGGCTGCTCGGTAAAGTGCCCAACTACCCTGTTGCTTAGGTACTCTTTCTATCTTGCTTTACCGATGGGTCTCAGTGTATGTTGGTTTCTGTTTCTCGGGTATTCTTTTACCGAGTTGGTTTCTATTGCTTGGGTATGCTTTTGCCAAGTCGTTGTTGTTGCTCGGTGATATCTTCCCGAGTTGTTTATCCTGATCTAGCCGACTTCTGCATTTAATTTTTGTGGCATAATTAATGTGAGGTCTCTCATTGGGGATTGTGTGGACCTAAATATGGGTTGGGGGGTTTCTCCAATGTTTGTTATTATAGGCCGACCTGATTGGTTTCCTTTTGTATTTAAGTTGTTTTTTGTTCTTAGCTTAGGCATCAGATGGAGGGAGTAGATCGAAGTGTTGGATCTGAGAATCTGGATCCTGAGTTTTATGTCTTAAAGAAGATTTTTAGTTGATCTTGAGTAGTATCTTTTTATTTGGTCGTAACTGGGAAGGCCTTACAGCTCGGCATGTTGGATGTAATTGATTATCTATGATAATAGAGAACTGAATGTTGATTATATTTTTGTGTATTTAGTTGTTTCCGCTATTATGGTTATTGGCTGCAAGTTTGGACAATCCTTTGTTGGATCCTCCATCCTTGACTGCATCAAATAATATGTAGATGATATCATTTTTGGAGGTAATGATGAAATGAGTAAAAAAATTTCTAAGAAAATGGAAAATGAATTTGAGATGTCGATGATTGGTGAAATGAAAGTTTTCCTTGGACTACAAATTAATTAGAACAAGAATGGTATTTTTATTTCTCAAACCAACTATCTTAAGGAAATGTTGACATTTTTTGGAATGGAAGATTGTAAACATGTTGGAACACCTATGGTTATTGGTTACAAGATTACTACTACTGATGAATCTCAAAATATTTTTTAGACAAAGTACAAATCTATGATTGGAGGCTTACAATATTTGACTCACACAAGACCAGATATTGCTAATGCAGTTGGAATTATGGCAAGACATCAAGAAAATCCTAAATAGACTCACCTTGTTGTTGTAAAGAGAATATTTAGATATCTTAAAGGAACACTGGAATATGACTTATGGTATAAAAATATGATGATTTTGTTTCGCATGCTTATACTGATGCTGATTGGGCAGGAAATGTTGATGACAAAAAGAGTACAAGTGGTGGTGCAATTTTTCTTGGGAAAAGATTGGTTTCTTGGTTAAGTAAGAAGCAGGATTGTATAGCTCAGTCTACTGCTGAATAAGAGTATGTTGTTTCTGCTATAAATTATACACTGATTGTTTGGATGAATCAAATGCTAAAGGACATTGGGATAACTTTTGATGAGACATTGGTTATTCATTGTGATAACACTAGCACAATGAATATGTTAAAGAATCTAGTTATGCATTCAAAGACTAAATATATTTCAATTAAGTATCATTTCTTGAGATACAAGGTTGTAGAGAATGAGATTAGATTGGAGTATATCAGCACAAAGGAACAAATAACATATATATTTACAAAACCTTTGCCAAAAGATGCCTTTGAGTATCTCAAAGGTATGTTTGGGGTGAGAGCCCCTCCTTGCGAGAACTAGTTGATGTAGGAATGCATCATTCTAGTGGCTTACAAATCTATATCACTTTCTGGACTTGATGCTTGTATCTACTCCTCAGGGGGAGTAATCACATGTACACAATAAAACACATTTGGGTGATTAAGAA
The DNA here is from genome assembly GCA_018584345.1 of Thuja plicata. Lineage (NCBI taxonomy): Eukaryota > Viridiplantae > Streptophyta > Pinopsida > Cupressales > Cupressaceae > Thuja > Thuja plicata. The sequence goes on from MU228409.1 coordinate 2,631,249, forward strand.
CCTGGTTGTTGCAGGCATGAAGATTTGAAAAATCTACACCTTGCAATGGAATGATGGTCATAAATAGAGTAATGACACCCTTTACCATTGATGTCAAAGGGGAAGTGATTATGTGAAGAGAGTCTGTGGAAAATCCCTACAGTTTTAGGGAGAGCTGTGAAGACGATATTGAGAAGATTGTATTGAGATAGGTACTTTTGGCTTGATGGATTTTTTCATATGTTTCCATCAATGCCAAAGGGGGAGATTGTTGGAATTGGCTTCTCTTGTATTTTTTGGCATTCATGTTTTTCATTGATGTCAACATATGTTTCTGATGAGATAGACATAGTGGTTATCACTGGTGCATGGATGACTGACAGAAGTGTACAGACACTGTACGAATGTTTCAGAGTATACAAAGATGGGGATGTGTACAGGGATGAGATTTGATCTTGTATCTAAGGTCACTTGAGTTTATCTTTCTGTTTGTTGGAGTTACATCAATTTTGGTGAAGACTGTTTGCAGAACAATGACAGAGAATTGTGATAGAGTTAGTCTCTGAGTTTTGAGGATAACTTAAGTGCGAGAATGATTCATGTTATGAGAGCATGAGGAATGTCAGAAGATATGTTGAGGAATGATTTTTATGATTATTGGGTCACAAGACCCTTGGTGACTTCAGTTGTGGCGTGTGTTCTGGAGAAGACCTATTTGGGGCCGACTTTAGAGATGTGGCGTGTATTATGGATAGCGAGTGTGGATTATATTTGAAGAATTGTAATTGATGTTTACTTGTTATACGTACTGTGTGTATCTTAGCAAGGGGTTATGTAATTATTTGTGCATTGGGGAAGTCTTAATTAACTAACCTAATTTCTTATTATAAACTTGTATAAAGGAAAGTCGTTTTCTTTTGTGGAGTGTGTGAAATGTAACAACTAAGTGTGGAAGCTGCGAGCTTGTATTTGCGAAGTCTGCTGGATGTAGAGAAGATGTTGTGATTGAAGAACTCCATTGGAACTATTTAAGAAAATTTGTTTCTATCAGTTAGTTCATTGGATTGTATATCTTCTATACATCTATATTCCAGACAGTATGTCCTGAAGGTGGAGTTAATCTTCTTTAGGCAGTGATCCCGTTGTTTCTCTTGACTCCTAAAAGGGCCCATCCTTTAACAGGGACTGTGTACTGTATGTAATAATCAGCTCCTAACAGTTCTAAATCTCATAACAGGGATACTATGCTTTCAGTGCATTATTTGTGGGTGCTAATTCCCACCGGGGTTTTTCCCTTAACAAAGTTTCCTCGACAACAAATGGTTGTGTTATGGCGTTGTTGTTAATGTGTTCAAAATTGCATTTATCTTTTGATTATTAAAGGTTTAAGTTTAAGTATTTGGCACACATTCACCCCCCCTTTCAGTTGCTCTCGTGGACTATTATTGCTAACATAAGGCTCGTATTAACTTTGAATTATTTTAAGAATATTGTTTTGCATCCTCACATGTATGAATATAATTTCAAGGAAATGAAAAGAAACACTTAATAACATAACATTTTAAGGTTTATAGAAATAAATTAGTTAACATATCATCATCATATATAAAGTCTACACTTGTTGTGAAATATCTAGAATGTGTTTGGGTCACCTTTGTCATAATGCATTAAAATTTGGGGTGCTAGAAAGTCCCTAATGGATGGGCAGTGTGTGTGTGGAGGGGGGGGGGGGGGGGGGGGGGNGGGGTGTTTGGGGGGTGTATAAACATATTATATTATAATTTTCATCAATATCTTTGTATTCCTCACTATATTGTTCATTTGGTTTTGTAACCATTTTTTCTACCTAATCTATCTTGTGAACCAATGCATTAAGAGGGAAGATAAAAAAAAAGTGACTAATGAAGGTTGGGGGCCACTATGGCGAGTATAGGAAAGAGTGTGAGAAGTGTGAGGGAGGGGGTAGGTGATAGGATAGGAAGAAGGCATATAGGATAATATTTAATGAAGGGTAGTATGGGTATAAACAGATGAATATAATGGAGAAAACATGGGATGGACTAATAAATATAGGAGTGACATGACTAAGAGAGATGGTGATAGACTAGGTAGTGGTGAGAGATGCAATAAATGATATGAGATTTATGTATCCCATGAGGGATATATTTAGGAGGGAATATGGAGAAATGATAAACACGACATGGTGATATACTAGTATAAGTAGGGGTGACACCATGCATATTAGTAATGAAATATCTTGATAGATCGATGGTAGAGGGGGGTGAAGTAGATTCACTAATCATAGTAGATAAAGAACCTTTAGCATCAATAGATTATAATAGATCTCTAATCCAAATATATTGATGATGAACATGTGAATCATGTTGGCTAATTATGTTGTGGTATTAGTCACTAGCCAAACTAGCAATCTTATTTATAAAATTTTGATTGGCTACATGAGCATAATAATCATAATATAGATTACCCTTTACGTGATTTTTAACACAAGTATGTTAGAATGAATCTATATCATTGGATTGGGAAATGACCATATTGTTGAACACGCTAGAATATTGAGAGGGGGTGAATCATTATTCACTAAAACTCAATTTATCCAATTTTTAACTTTAACTTCTAATTAGATTTGCCAAAAGGAAAAATTGAAAGTAAAACATGCACCACATCATTATACACATGAACACTAGATTTTACGTGGAAAACTCAATAAGAGAAAAACCACGGTGAGAAATATCACAATATATGAACAAGTGTTTACAACATTATTTTAGGGTTGCAACTCAAGGAAGCCACTACTCCTTGAAGAAATGTTTGATGTTAATGCCAAAGAAAGATCACTTCTCCCTATATATATACAACATATTATTACAATGGTAGAAAACATGAACTCAAACTACTATAAGAATACATTTGACATATGTTGAAATTGGGATCCTAATCTTCACATACCTCACATACTAAATTAAAAAATTATTTGATCTTATATAAATCCTCTGCGAGAATCCAAAACCTCAAACCATTTTGGCTCTAAGATTTCAATCAAAAGCATATAACACTTCATTAGTCGAAATCAAACACATGGATTATGAAATATAATGAGTTGAAAATCAACCAAAAGAATGATTAAGCCCAAAGACATTATAACACGTCCTCCCAAGCAGATATAGTTGATAAGAACAAATTACAAGTGAAGGAAACAAGATTGTCGGCCCAATTGACAACTTTACCAAAATTGTCAAATCTACACCTTTGTGTTATTGGGGAGAGACTAAGAACATAATGAAAATCAAGATATGGGAAACATAGTCATTGCATACTATCCCTATAACCTTCTTTTGAAGTACATCTGATCACCATGTGCTGATGCAAGTAGAGAAACATATTGAATTGATGACTAACTGTAACACTTCAATACTGGGAATATTGCATTGTGGTACAAAAAATAATCTTAAACTTGTATGGATCATATCTTATATCTTAATAAACATATCCTGAAATATGCATAGCTATATCTATTGGTCCAGAGGAATGCAGAGCATTTTGGTAAGCTTCTAAGATACTTAACTCTGTTTTGGTTCAAATCGGAGAATAGTCAATCATAACTTATTTTGTAGAAGATGTCATGACATGAAAACCTAAAAATAACCTCCTTAAAGAATGAAAATATGGACTCTAGAAGCACAAAACAGATCTTGCAATGCAGACCAAAATATTGTGACCTGGTCTTAAGAAAATACATTATTTATGCCTTTTTTTCTTCTTAATAAGTAAAATGAAATTTGATACTTGTCACTGTTTTACTGATATTCACTTGACACCTTAAAACCCTAAGCAATTCCCATATGATTGCACTTCTCAAGATATTTAAGGAATTCAAGAGATAAAGATGCAATTAATACTTACAATGGTTTCAGATAACATTATGACATGTTCCTAATTGCTTGGGCTTCTAGACTATCATACTATCATCAGACATGCTGCTATAGATATCCAAATTGCTTCTTTACCATGTCAACCCATCCAAACAACCTTCTTGCTATCAACATACTGTATTCGTCTTACATCTTTACAATCATGCTAACTCAACTAGATTGTTTTGCTTATCCTAAAACATGCTAGTCCCAAATTTACATCTATGTCAAACCATCACTCTCAAATTTACTTTATGTTTGGTTATAGGTCAAACATGGAGTAGGGAAAATGGTTAAGTCAAGGGTGTATAAGTATGTTATGGGATATAAGGAATGAAGGGTGGAAGAAAAGGTAAATAAAGAGCAAAGGATGCTACAAAAATTTAGAGATTATACAGATTATAGGTGTAGAATTTTCGAGAGTATGTAGAGTCGTAAATTGTATCCCCTTACAACTTTAGATTTTCTTATTGCTTTTAGTTTGTTAGATATACCCCCAATAACAACTATTAGAGCTGTGAAGAATATGCGTTGATTGCCACACTACAATGAAAGTAAATTTATTATTATTTTATATATATATATTCTATTATACAAAATAATAAAATTTATGAAACCGCTAGTTTTCTTAAATTTTGAAATTTAAACTTTCAAAGTTAAGTTGTACTTTAAAGTTCATGAGACCGCCTGCTTCAAAATAATCCTAAAAAGTTACAATCACACAGACTTTAAAAAGGCTTTTGACACTGTCCCTAGGGACAAGCTTTGACTCAGGATGGAAGAATTGGGGATTTCTACGCATCTCAAAGTTGTTGTTCATAGGATGTATGAAGAGGTGAAAGTCAAAATCAGAATTTCCGCTGGCATTTTAGAATGTTTTAGGAGTGATATTGGGGTCAAACAAGGTTGTCCTCTTTCTCCTACTTTGTTTGGCTTATATATCGATAAACTTGAAGAGTGGTTAAACATGCAAAATGGTGAAGGTATCCACTTGGGTGAATTTGTAATAAAGTTGCTCCTCTATGCAGACAATCTCATTTTGATTGCCAAATCTGCGTGTGGTTTGCAAGAACATTTATTTTCTCTTGAGCGCTTTTGCAGAACGGTGGGGATGTAGGGGAAGTTGCATAGAATAAATATCTTAGCATTGACTTCAACAAAAATCTAAGTTGGGAAGGCTGCAAAAATAAAAAAGGACATTAGGTGGATGGAAGATATTTTATGCTCTTCAAAACAGGTGTCGTGAAGCGAAGGTTTGGGATTGGAAAACTACTCAAACCTTGTTTGGTCTTCTTGTGTTGCCGGTTGTTCTTTATGGGTGTGAATTATGAGCCAACAACACTTCAATAGCACAATGGAAGCAAATCGAGGGAATCCAAAAGTGTTTGATCACAAGCAAATTTAAAATCAAAAGCACCGTCCCATATGATATCATGCTAAGTGAAATGGGGGCTGCCCCTATCGAGGCACTTTCTATGGTTCACCTTATAAGCTATCTAAAAAGAAACGAAAAAAATGGAAGGAGATAGATGGTCTAATGTTGTCTTCAATAATATATTGTGCAAATGAAAAAAGACGTGGATGCAACAAAACATCAAGTGGATGAGTAAATGGAATATCCAATTCAATATGTGTCCCACAAATAACAAAGAAATAAAGGTCTTCATTATGGAGAAATTTTACAAGAGAAATTGGGGAAATGAGATTGGAAGGAAGAAAATATATTATATCAATGAGTTCAACCCCACATGTGATCAACTCCAAAAAAGCTTACATAAGGGCCAACATTTATTGGAGAGCTAAAATTCTTATTGCTCAGCTGAGAACCAACTCTCATCAACTCCGCTATGAGACCGGGCGTTGGAGGAGGCCAAAAGAGGTTTGGAAAGAGAGAATTTGCATGTTTTGCAATTCTGGGAAAGTGGAAACTGAACATCACTTTATTTTAGAATGTGAAGCATACAAGGGCAACAGGGACAAATTTGTGAATACTATATCTGATAGCTCTTGGCATAACCTATTCAGCAAGGAGTACATTGAGAAGTTAGGTGTGCTCATCATCAACTTGCACAAGAAAATAACCGAATTATTGAAGTCGGCTTTTAAGTTACTTAGCTGTCCCATAGGCTATATTTAGCCTCGTAGACGTTAAAATTTTATCTATCTATCTATCACAGAAAAAAACAATTTAAAACCCCCCTCATGAAATATCAGTGCTTCATTAATTCGAAATTTTATGAAGGCATTCTAAACAAATTCATGTTGTGCATATCCTGCAATCATTGCATTCCATGAGATCACATTTCTTTGAGGCATTTTGTCGAACAGTTCGCACACCTTGTCTCTGCTTTCACTTTTTACGTCCATGTTTACTAGAGCAGTAGCAACCACGCCATCTGAGAAAGTTCCTCTGTCCTTTACACTTTGATGGGTGCCAATACGCTGCTCCAGAGCTCACATTTGGCACAGGCTGGGAGAATTTTCTTTTACTTGTTTAACACATAAATCGGCTTCACAACTGCCAATTGCATTTGTTGGAAATGCACGTTTCTGAAGCCTTTTCAATAAACATTTTTTTGAACAGCTCACAAGCCTCGTCTATGCTTCCACATTTTGAAACCATGTCCACCAGAACTCTCTTCAGATGCTCCCATTTTGTCACAAGCGCCAGAACAACAGTCACTCTTATGTGATTTTTTTTATGACGTTTTGGTCATTTTGCAAAAATTTCAATTTAGTTAAATAAGTTTCTAAATTAATTTAAATATATAATAAACAATATAGAAACATTAGATGCTTAGCAATAAATGTAAAATTAAGAAATTTACTAAATAAATTTCTCAAATTTATATGTTTTATTTTAATTTTTTTAAAAATTAATATGAATATATAATAAACAAAATAGAAACATATATATTATCTATTAATATTAAATAATAATCATCAATAATTATTAATAATAGTAAGTTTCTAATTTCATATTAAAATATTTTAAAATTTATAAATATTCATATCTAAATAAATTTATATTTTATCATAAATATTTTAAAATAGCATATACTTATATTATAAACTAAAATATTATATTATCTATAATAAATTTTTACAGTTTATTAATAATTTAAAATATCATATTTACGATTTTATAAAAAATATAACCAATCCATACGATCTAAAAAAAAATTCAAACTGTTACAGTCGAAAAGTGAAAAAACAGTCATTACAACCATCAAACCTCCGCTAACTGTTACGGCGAGGAAGAGAAATTGGAAGAAACACGGAATGAGTCAGCCTAGCCTTTCTCGTGATCTTCCTAGAGACATCTGGTTGACCTCTGAACAGGCATATTTTTGTTTTTTCCCTTATCTGTTCAGATTCAGGCTAAGGCGGAGCTTCATCTCTCGTGATAGCATTTAATGCAGTCATATAACGATTTCCCATCAAATATTCTAACTCTTTTTCCCTCTTCGTTTATCTCTCACACCAGCTAACCAATCATTCCAATTCCCCCATTAATACTTCAAGCTGCTCAAAGTCGGCACAGATGGCCCAATTCATTTATGGTGTCTATTTCACATTGCCCAATTTTGTTAACCATAGCCGTATCATTGTGGAAAAGAGTATACACGTGCCTCTTTATTCGCGTGGGGCACGATCCCAGCCTCATCCCTTATGATGTCAGACCTTGCGCGTGGGGCACGATCCCAGCCTCATCCCTTATGATGTCAGACCTTGCACTGGGCAAGACTTGATCCCTGGTGGGCTCTTTGTGAACCATTTAACTTCACAAGTAGACCAAGGGCCCATTGACATAATTCTATATTTTTAGTATGGTGGTAATGGTGAAAATTATAATGTATTTTTTTATTATAATTAGAATAATTTTTTATGTAAGATAAATGGATAAGTTTGTATACTTTTGATTATATGTTACAAATAATCTTATCTTCATTATTTTTTTCTTTTCTTTTTTCATTATGTCTTGATTTATCTCTCACACTTGCAGTCATTCTAATGTTTTCATTTCTACGTCAAATTAGTCCGATTGCTTGTCTTTTATGTAACGATAAATGGGCAAGTTGATATACTTTTGATTACAAATTGCCAAATAACGTTATCATAACTTTATTCCATCTATTTCATATTGCAAAATTTCCTTAAGCATAATAGCATTACTTTTAGTAAAAGAACATTGATTTACTGTCTTTTATGTAACGATAAGTGGGCAAGTTGATATACTTTTGATTACAAGTTGCCAAATAACGTTATTCCATCTTCACAATTTTGATGTTTATATTTTTTTCTCATCAAATATTTTCTTCTTGTCTTCTTTTATCTCTTACACTAGCCAGTCATTCCAATGCCCTTATTTATACGGACCAAGTTGCTAAAGCTGACATATATAGGTAAATTGTTTTGTGGCACGTCTATTTCACATTGTCAGATTTGTTTAAGCATAGTAGCATTATTCACAGCAAAAATCAGATTTTTGTATTGTTTGATGTCGTAATTGGAAAGGAGAGCACATGATTCTATGATTTTTTAGTATAGTTGAAATGACAAAAATCATATATCAATATCTTTTTTCCTTTTTAATTAGATTGTTTTTTACTAATGATTAGCATGTAAGTTGACATATTTTCTTTAAAAGTTGACAAATAAAGTTATCCTAGTTTTATTCCATCTCTACATATCTCATTTAGATTTGAACTCAAGCTATATTATCCACCATTCATATATTACTTTTAAAAAGTGTACATATTTCTATATTTTTAGTATAGTTGTAATGGTGATATTTGTAGATCTATATATATTTTTCTTCATTTTAGTTAGATTGTGTTTTACGTAATTATTAGTTAGTAACTTGATATATTTTACTTAAAACTTGATCGATAAGTTGATCCTAATTTTATTCAATCTCCACAATTTGGATGCCTATATTTTCCCCTCATCAATTATTCTCCTCACTTTACCTCTTGATTTATCTCTCACACTAGCTAGTCATTCCAACACCCTCATTTATACATCATGTTGCTAAAGTTGGCATAGATGGCTCAATTGCATTGTGGTGTCTATTTCACATTTTAAAATATATTTACATATAATTGCATTATTCATAGTGAAAACATAAGATTTCTACAATGATTGAAAAAGGGTGCATATAATTCTATGCCTTTTAATATAGTTGTATTGGTGAAAATCATACACTAGTAAATTTTCTCTCACATTTTAATTAGATTGTCTCTTACCAAAGATTAACATATAAGTTGGTGTATTTTTATTTAAAAGTTGACAAATAATATTATCTTAGCTTCAATCCATCTCCAAATTTGAACCACTCTTTTAAATTTAGAATTTAAAGGGCTCATATTCTCTTTTCCATCTAGTAAATATGATTTTTCTATAGAACAAATTATATTAAACTGCATGCTAGTATGTTGAAGAAAATAACATTCCCTAAAACATTTCAACTCCTTATCAACCCCCAAAATATTAAGTTATCATCAAGGAACATTCACATAACAACATCGCAAATCATTTTAATATTTTATTATCAATTTGTATCACCATATTGGGTGTATGACATACTTACTTGTTACCTTAGTCTTTGTTCATTAGTGGTAAATTAATTCACTAAGGATTTTGATCAAAGAAAAAATACTCCTTGTTTGACAGGCTCCTTAATATTGTCCTTAGATCTACCAAAGTTTCTAAATGTAGATACAACTAGTTAAGGTGAACAAATTTCAATTATCAAATTTAATTTAGATTAGATTCACGAGAAAAGTTACATTATACGTGTCAAGTTTATTTTTGTAAGCATAGAGTTTGTTTATAGGCAAAGATCTAAATTAGTGCATATTCTAGTTGATGTTTCAATTTTAAATGGTCTTAGAACAAGGCCTAATTTTTTTGGTACCATGGAAAACTTATTCTTGACATCTATTGATGCTATATCTTCACTATCTCTAGAGTTGAAGCTAAGTACTTTTTTCATTTAACTATCACTTTTATTTTAGTATTTATTATAATATTGGTAATCAATCTTAGCTTATCATTATGATATAGTTAATTTACTAAAGATACTTATGTGAAGAAGATATAATTTTCTTATATTTTATAGCGATTCTAAAAATCCTACATGTCCTAGAGTTTTCTCCTTAGGCTTTATTCTTTTTCCATTAGGATTTATTCCCTATAATATTTTTTATTATAAACCTTTCTTTGTAAATCTATTTAGGTTTTGGATCTACACTTTGTTTGCATGACTTGTTTTATCTATATTTGGGTTCAACCCTTTATTGTGTGATCTCTCTTTTATCCTATCCATCCACCCTTGTTATGCATCATTGCAATGGTTTTTTTTAATCAAGAACTCTCATAGTCCAAAATTTTTAGCCTCTATCCATGCTCATACTATATATTTGAATATGTTCTATGTTTTGTAGTGTTTGATACTTCCATTCTTGATGCTCTCATGTATTTATATTTTATTATGGGAACACCATTTCTATGGGGGTTTTGTTCCATCACGAATGCAACTATCCTCCTTTATAAAGTTGGTTAGTACTTTTTGTTCCTCACATATATTTTCTGCAGGTATGTCCATAAGGTTTATGCTACTTCTACTTTTCATGTAGCTATATTTGATAGTGATGTGCAACCATAGTGGTGTTTTACCTTTAAACACCATTCCTTCCCATGCTTTGGTTTATGTTGTTGATACTTTAGATCTAATATCTAATTGTGTATATCTAGGGATCTTCCCTTATGTGATGATGATATAGGTGGTCCATTGTTTCATTTAAAAACTTTGCAACCTACATGCTCACTTATTTTAACAAGGTTAGTTTACTTATATTAAATTGATTCATTATTGAGTCACATGCTTTTGTCATTTCCTTTAAGGAATTGATAGTTACATGGGACACTTTCATTATAGTATTTATCCAAAGGCATCTACTGCTCAAGCCATGTAATGCAAGAAAGAAAAACATAAGCTAATTAAGGAGTATAGTTTTAGATTTCAAGTTTAGATTATTAATATGCTTTAAATTAACGGATGATGAGATTCAACATCTTTGAGTGATTATGGAGTACATTATTGTATACATTTTATCAGAAAAAATATAAAATATTAGTGGTTCGCCCACTTTCGATTAAAAAAAGAATGAAGAATTATATGATCTTTTAGAGTTTTTACTTGGTATGTGTGAGGATAATGAGTCACTAGTTGATGATGTGTCTTTCCTATCCTCCACCACTATCACATAGGATTAGCATGCACATATGGACATGGTAGATTTTGATTATAATATTTTTCTTCTTTAAGCCACCCAATTGTAGAAAGGTGTGTTGATATTTATTAAAAATATCTAAATGGAAAGACATACTAGTGATATATTGCATGATCTTTTGGCATCATTTTTTCTTATTCTTAAACAAGTGGATTTGTAGCACATTATTTTACAAATTCTTATGATGGAGGTGGTCCGTTGTTTCATTTAAAAACATTTCAAACTACATGCTTCACTTATTTCCATGAGGTTAGTTTACTCATATTTAATTGATTCATTATGAAGCCACACACTTTCCTCAATTTCCTTTAAGGAATTGGTAATTACATGGGACATTTTCACTATGGTATTTACCCTAAGACATCTATTCCTCAAACCATGTAATACAAGAAAGAAAAACATAAGATAATTAAGGAATATGGCTTTAGATTTTGAAGTTTTGATTATTAATATGCTTTAAATTAAGAGGTGATGAGATTCAACATCTTCGAGTGATTATGGAGTACATTATTGTACACATTTAATTATAAAAAAATATGGATTATACATATACAAGAATGGAGAATTGAATGTCCAGAGCTTTTAAAGTTTTTACTTCGCATGTGTGAGGATAATGAGTCACTAGTTGATGATGTGTCTTTTCTATACCCCATCATTATCACATATGAGATGCATGCACATATGGACATGGTATATTCTGATTATAATATTTTGCCATTTTTAAGAGACTTCATTGCAGAAAGATGTGTTGATACTTATAAAAAATATTCGAATGGAAAGGTATACTAGTGATATATTGCATTTTGGCATCAATTGTTTTCTTATTCTTAACCATGAAATGGATTTGTGGCACATTGTTTTACAAGTCATTATGGTGGAGGTGATCCATTGTTCATTTAAAAACTTTGCAAACTATGTGCTTCACTTATTTTCATGAGGTTAGTTTACTTATGACTAAATTGATTCATTACTGAGTCACATACTTTTGTCATTTCCTTTAAGGAATTGGTAATTAGATGGGAAAATTTTACTATAGTTTTAATCCTAAGACAAATATTGCTAAAGCCATGTAATGCAAGAAAGAAAAACACAAGCTAATTAAGGATAATAACTTTTAGATTTTGAGTTTTGATTATTAATATGTTTTACATTAAGTGATGATGAGATTCAACATCTATTGTTTGATAGTTTACTTCCAATCTTCATCAAACAAATATTTTGTAATCAGGTTATCATTCATTTTCCTAATTTCTATGCTAGTATATGTAATGTGTGTTTTTTTAGAGAGGATTATTGTTTAATCAATGTGTTTCTAGCACTTCCCCTTATGCTCTTTAGTTAACATTTGTCCACATTTATATATTTGTGGCGTTGTGGATTCACCTTATGATAATCAAAGGAAAAGTTTCCATGTACATATTAAACCAATGAATAATGAAAATTTATTCAATTCTAGGGGCCTCTACATGTTATATTGGAATTATTTGACAAAAAATCTTATGAATTTGCCTTTTGTTAAAACAATGGATATAGTTGGGTTTACACCACACAAGGTTAAGTATTTTTGTGCTTATCATTCCATAAATATGGTCATTCTAGATTGATAGATGTGTTACATTAAAACATAAAGTTCAATACCTCCTAGGTTGATATTGTACATTGAGCATATTCATGAGGAAACATTTGATTCACTTGATGAGGCTAATAATATAAAATCGAATAAGGAGGATTCTTCTAATATTAGTATTAAAGATCACACTACACCATACATTGATGTTAACAACAAGAAAAAGTGAAAGAACATAATATAATACAAACATAGTTCTTTTAGAGCATACATTATACTTGACATCATTACATCACACTTTTGTTTATGGAAAGAAAATTCATGATGACATGTATAGTCTTATTGGGGCATTGGTTTTAGTAATATGGTTTTATAGTATATTATTGACACAATGATGTGAATAAATTCCTTGGTTAGGTATTCTTACCCATGCCACCTGATATTTGTTACATTTATTTTCTTGTTTTTTTGTGTTTTTATTTAGCAAATTGGTAACACAAAGTCACCTATATCAAGGTGTGTGTTGACACAAATTGCTTCAAACATGTGTTTTGTTCTTCATGCCGCTTCTTTTTATTTTGTATAATTTCCACTTTTTCCTTTTCCTTATACTATTTATGTCATGATATTCCTTTCCTAGAGTTCCATTACCTTGCATTTTATTACACCTTCACCTTTTTTATAGTAATATTTACATTATGGATCTTCCATTCTCATTTCACCCTATATTATATCTTATCCATTATTTTGCCGCTTTTGATATACATTAAATATGAGTTTGATGTGTTTCCTTTAGCCCATATCTTACATGCCATTGTTTCTTAATTCCTATGATATCTCTAGGTTACAAGCTTATGATTTTTGGCTCTTATTATTATCTTATCTATAATCATAGAATATGTAATATTAATGCCTACACATACTTTTGATAGCATTCTTACACACTTATAATGTTACATGCTCATGCTCTATCTTATGATACTAACATGTTTTCTAATGGTCATCAAACTCATATGAGACATTTATATCTTATGATTACATGCATGTATGGTATGATCCTTATCATGTTTAAATCTTACATCGTACATGTGTTTACATGATCCCGATCTAGTGTCTACATGACTATCATTATCTTGTTACTTTCCTTTATTGGGCACAATATTGGAGGGAAGTCTTACTTCATTTTTTGTGTGCTATCATGATTACATGTGTTCTTATATTATTATTATACAATGATATCTTTCATATTTGCATGTTCATTGTTTCTCCCGACCTCCTATTGCTTGCATTCTTTTTACTCAACCAGTTACAAGGGGTCATGGATACCACAGGGAAAAGGTCACAATTATTTTCATATTAAAGGGGTCATCATTAATCTACTTGTGTTGCTAGATTTTTTTCTACATATACATTCATATTTTTTCTTAGTCAGAGTCTAATCACTCTCTACTTAGTCTAAATCTCTTGCCTTTCTCCCTTTTACTCTTAGTATTTTTTCAAATAATTTCAAGTAAGTTGTATATAGTGCCTATTTGAAATGTGTGACATATGCTACTTGTTACATGTTTTTCTATCTTGTAGCTTTTTAATGAAACACTCTTTGTGAGGTTACATGAATCATCATCCATAATTTTATTATTTGAGTGTTTTAATATTTACTTGCTAGGTTGATTACATTTTTAACTTTGACATTCATATTCATATACGTTTACATGCACACCAAAATGAGGGTAAAATGCAATAGTAAAAATTGTACGCTAATTTCATTTTCCCTTGTATATCTCGATCCACTTCAATTAGATTGTCCTTTATAAAATTCCTAGTGTGAAATATAGCATATATATATTTTATGTTTAATTTGTTAAATATCCTTATCTTAGCCTCATTACACATCCCAAGTTTCCAATATAATATGCAATATCATTTCTTGTTTCCAGATTTGATTATGTATGAATTTTGAATCAATGTTTTGGGTCACACTTTGTGAACCATCATTTCTTGTTTCTAGATTTGATTATGTATGAGTTTTGAATCAATGTTTCGGGTCACACTTCGTGAACCATAATTTTAATGAAAGAGAGTTTAAGGAGATGTAAAATGAAGGTTCATAGAGTGCGACCTAAAATGTTGATTAAAAAATTATCAATGATTCATACACAATCAAATCCAGAAACAAAATGATATTCATATAGATTGTGGAAATTTGTCTACACTAATAATATGCAAAATGATATTGATATAGATTGTGGAAATTTGTCTACATTAATAATATGCAATGTTCACTATTCATCACCTTGGTTAAGATTCTTGAGTACACAACTAACTTGGATTAGTTCTTCATGCATACAATTTTTTTTTTCATGAAGGGGTTTTATCTAAATCTATTGACGTGTAGCTACCCAAAAGCACTAGCTATAGATTGAATCTCTTTGACTAAGAACTCAGGCTAAGGGATATACATTCCGTGAAATTCATCCATACACATACACAATCCTGATCTCATCCCTCATAATGTGGGAATCTATTGATAATCATGGATACACTTGAATAGAGAATTTAATTGGTTTTACCTTCTTGAAAAATCTAGGATGCAAGGGTTTTAGTGAAACGGTGCTAACAGGTTAGAGAATGTAGAAACGATGGAAACGGCTTAGAAAACGGCCATTGTCGACGGAAACGGCGCTTCCCCGTCACGTTGAAACACCTTTCATGTGCAAATACTCTGAGTAAATGCTTGAGCTAAGTTCATTACAAACTGACCAATACCACCACCTCAATTTATGTTCCACTGTAAAGTCTGCACATGCCAAGCTTTTTCATGTGTAAAATTCTAGTAAATGCTTTGTGCATTGTAAGCCATTCTTCACCGGCTTCGTAGTACTCATGAAGAAAGTCATTAATTTGTCGTACACACCCCATGCTGATAATGGCTACTGTCTCTTTTGCGTATCATTCAGGGCATCTCTCAGCCGCAAATCTCAAGTTTGTGATGCAAATTTACAAAACAAAAAACCCATCAAACCATTTTTTTTTCACAGTTGATAAAATTTCTTTGTAGAAGTTGTAAACCAAGAATTATGATGGTAAGAACAAGAAAAAGTTACAAACTTGAAAGCTATATTCTAGAATAATGATTCCACATTCTAGAGTGCTTGAACTAGGGTTGAGGAAGCTTATAAAAACTGCTGTCACAGTTAACTGAATTGTAGAAAGCCAAATAGAGATAGGATTGCATTTGATCCAGGAAATGGATATGCAGAAACCAAATTCCATAATGGAGGAGATAAAGGGTAGTGGTCATTCTGGGCGTTCTATGTTTTTAGATTCAGTCAGTGTGGAAATTCCTGCTGCAAGATACTATCATGCCTTGCAGGGGCCAGAGCTTGAAGTTCTAAAGGTGAGAAGGATTGTAATCAAATTTTTTATAATTCTCTCTTTCACAGGAATGATAAGACTATGCAAGAATTTTGGTTAAATTTATTACATCTTCCAACCATTGATTATCATTATTTATTTATTGTATGGGTTCCTCTTTGATATGTATACTTCTCTTAGAACAAATTTTGGAACTGATAATTTCAGACTCTCTTACATGGCTTCTTGTTTGCTGATATTGTGGCACGAGCTTCTTCTAATGATAAGAGCAGGTTTTACAGTTGTTTCTGAAAAGGTTTAAATGTTAGAAGATTGATTTTGGTTTACAGGAATTCTTTTGTGTTAAATTTCTAGTCTTTATGCTGAGAATTTTACTGTCTACGATTCGAAGTTGAAATTCTTGTATGGTATCTATATTCTCCATATATTCACAGTAAAAGAAGGTGGACACACTATTCTTGTTTCTTTATCATTCTTTCTGATACCACTGCACATCCTGAGAAATCCTTTCAATGATTGATTGATGTTATTACCTATTTCTATTACAAGTTTTTGGGAACAATTTTTTATTATTCACATGTGTTATGGCTGTGAAGAAAGAAATAGATTACTTTCACACTTCAGTGATTGGACATTTTTTTATGGGGGATTTTATATTATTCATAAATTTGTTTTGTTATTCTAGGGAGCACAAGATTATGTCGATGTTTCTATTGGGGTATATCCATTCCACCAAAGTTATTGGATGTATAATTCTGACCTCGTTCCTTATATCATACCTCTAGAATTTGGAATCTTGATGGATGACATAATTAAGGAATACACCATTACCCTCACCAATTGTACTCAACTATTTGAACTACAACCCTTTTTGATACACAAGATTTTAAAAAACAATATGATAGAAGTAGTTTGCATGTTTCATCAATGCTTTCTAGCGTGATCCAAATGTCAATGTAATCTATATCTACAACTTTTTTAATCCAGAATGTCAATTGTGATCTATTTCTATCAGACTTTTTCATGCAAACTATCAGTATGATCTATTTCTATCAGATTTTTTCATGCAAGATATCTATATAGTCTGTTTCCATCACTGGATGAAACATTTAAGATGTCAATACAAGCCATGTCTATTACAAATTTTCATTGATCATGACTGTATCATTTACATAAATATAAGAGATATCATAACTGTTCAGAATTCTTTTACAGAAATCTATCCTTCGTTTATTTATCATTTTAGAGAATAATGTAATAATTTAGCAGAACAAGTCTATCTAGCATCTACATATTTTGTCAGTTAGACTGATAATATACTATTGCATGGCATCACTGCCCCTGTTAAATAAGGGGTATTGCACTGCCAATTTTGTTATCTGATGATGATGCGTGTGACTGTTTCTAGGAAACTGAAGAATCTCTACTTCCTCTGGATAAAAAATGGCCATTTCTGCTAAGATTTCCCAACGCCTGTTTTGGGATGTGCATTGGATTAGCAAGCCAGTCCTCTTTATGGAAGGCTCTGGCTACAACTCCTGCAGTTGCATTCCTGCATATCCCACCACACATAAACTTATTCCTGTGGTCAGTTGCAGTGTGCACACTCATAGTAGTCTTCTCCATTTATTTGCTGAAATCATGGTATCACTGGGAGGCAGTGAAAAGAGAGTTTTGTCATCCAGTGAGAGTGAACTTCTTCTTTGCTCCATGGGTGGCCTGCTTGACATTAGCTGTAGCAGTGCCACCAATAGTGGCAAAGTCTGTGCATCCCTCAGTATGGTGCATCTTCATGGCGCCATTGTTTGGCTTGGAGCTCAAAATATATGGCCAATGGCTTTTTGGAGGAGAAAAAAGGCTCTCTAAAGTAGGCAATCCATGTACACATTTGTCTGTGGTGGGAAATTTCGTGGGATCTCTTTTGGCTGCTCGTTTGGGTTGGAAGGAAGTGGCAAAATTCTTTTGGGCAGTTGGGCTGGCCCATTATTTAGTACTTTTTGTGACTCTGTACCAGAGATTGCCCACCAGTGAGACACTGCCAAAGGAATTGCACCCTGTGTTTTTTCTGTTCATTGCTGCCCCGGCTACTGCAAGCTGGGCCTGGGAGACTATCTTTGGAGAATTTGACACAGTCTCCCGCATTTCTTATTCAATTGCAATCTTCCTCTACGCATCTCTTGTGAGTACATTTTTCTTCATCACTGTTGCTGTTACCATATCATGAAATAAAAATGTTATTTTCAAGGGAAATTCAGATCAAGAGCTTTAGTGTTTGGAAAGTTTATTCCTTTGGTGATTCTCCCTTTGCACAAATATTTACACTGTTTTTCAAAATTTGTATGCTTTTGAAAATTAAATGAGCCATGTTTCTTGATAAAGAATAGAATTTTGATACCTATTTGCTGAACTTTAACAAAGCTATATTCTTCATTTATTATTTATCTTATTTTCTCTAACCTAAGCCATGGAATGTAAATTCTATCTTCAAATTAATGATACCATGTTTCCATAATTTATAGTAAATAATGATGATTTTTTAGTTTTGGATCGCATTCCATGATTTATTATCAAGATAATAATTAAATTCTTAATCATTATTCTGATAATAGATCATAGAATATGATTCCAAATATTGACGATTTCAAGAACAATTTCATTATTTAATCTTCAAAATTTCCTCAATTACAAATACACATCACTCAATATTCTTCTATCTCCCTTTAGACTCTATTGCTATGATTCATACTCTTGATTTGTGTTCTATCCCAATATTGGATAATACCTTGTTTGACCAAATCTAGGATGGGTATTTGTTTCTGTGTCTTCTACCTTGCATGATTGTGTTCTAAACTCAACAAGAATATAGATGAAAATGTTGATTTAGAATTTCATTAACACCTACATATTTTTAATGTAACTATATATCTACATGTGCTATTAATTAAGCCTCAACTCAAGTTTGATTCCTCCCAACCATGTTGAAACACGAGAAACATACTCCACGAATTCATTCAATATATAAGATGACAGCCTTAAATCCATAAAATTGACACAAACCTATGCTCCCTTTGTTCAGGATAATTATTCACAAACATCCCTTCCCATGTAATCTCTCTGGTTTCTCCCACAACAAGACTAGATAGTCATAAGAAGTTTAGTCTATTTGTGAGCAAGTAATTAGAATAATAAATTAATTAAAATACAATTAATTGAAATTAAATCTAATTACAAGTAAATTCTAGATTGAAGTTTAGCTAAACTTTAGATTGGATTTTAGCTTGGCTTTGTTTGTGTTGTCAATAAATTATAGTTTCTTATATATCTTCTCCATAGATTTGTAATATTGAGAGTTGTTGAATTGTGGATGAATTTGTGAAGGAAAGGTAGATTTAAAGATTTAGATGATGAAAGTATGAATGATTAATGTTGATTTATCAATTTTAAGGACTAAACTTGATGTAGAGTTAACTAATTTGATTGTCTAGTGAATTCAATTGATTGATTATTCAACTAATTTGCTTGAGTAGTTAGCTCTCTTAATTGATTAGCCATGTAATCTGATTAATTAACTAGTTTAATTGATTATTCAACCAGTTTAATGGATTGATTAGTCAATTGATGTGAATGTTTAATTTGATTAACACATTTATTAATTTTATTGATTAGAGAAATGTAGGTGAGAATAATTGTAATTATTAATGATATTAATTGGGTGTGTGTACATTGAATAATTAGAAAACTACCTGATTAATCAATTATATATAAAAATTAGAAAAGTTTTCTGCAAGTTTTTTTAACTAAGACTTTGTTTTGCTGCAGGTTGTAAGGTTCAATTTCTTCAGAGGCTTCAGGTATGAATGCATAGCCATTAAAATAAGTAGTTTGTGATGTTTGAAACCCATCAAACACATTTTATCTGACCATTTTGATGATACTTCAGGTTTTCAATTTCATGGTGGGCATACACATACCCAATGACCTCAGCTTCAATAGCTACCATAAGATATTCACAGCAGGTAACCCATCCTGTAACACAAGGCCTGGCTGTACTTCTCTCAGTGATTGCCACCACAACTGTTTCCTCTCTCTTTGTTGCCACTCTTCTCCATGCCTTTGTGTGGAAAACTCTCTTCCCTAATGACATGGCCATTGCTATAACCACCCAACAAATATCCAAGCACAAGAACTATGATAACCACCTTAACAACAAAAGCAAAGGGATAGTTCGCAATAGTCTTGATCTCATGAGATCCACTGTAAAAAACCATCAAGCCAGACTATTGCATAGCAAAGAAACTCCAGTGTTTCCTGACATCCACCAGGCGTCTCCTGCAGAACAAGAGCACCAACAAGGGGATAATCAGGCTTGCCTCTACAGTCTCCACAGTTTATGAATTTTTCTTTTCTTTTTACTGTCTTTTTCTATCACTAGGGGAGGTCCTCCTGCTATGAGATTGGATCAGTTAAAGAAAGTAAGGGAGATCCTTCTGATTTGAATAGTGTCAAATGGGTGTTGGTCTATACAGTCTAAAATAATGGTGTGGGGTATATACAGTCTAAAATGTGCTTGGTATATTACTATTGGAATTTATGCTATATAGATACAAGTTTTCTTTCCATGTTCATCTCCATGTTCATTTCTTTATAGATACATGTTTTCACTCCATGTTCATTTCATTTCTTTATATGTCAATATCTAACGTTAACCTGTGAACTGTAAAGATAATAACTTTTTAGTTTCATTATGGTGGTTTTCAATGTTAAAAAAAATATTATGAGTTGGGTTCGAAAAAATGATCATGAGATGGATTCTATGATGTTGGTTAATTTAGGTATGTATGCTTTGGATTTTCTGGTATCGAAAAAGATGATTTATGAGATGGATTCTACGATGTTGGTTAATTTAGGTATGTATGCTTTGGATTTTAT
This sequence comes from Thuja plicata, assembly GCA_018584345.1. NCBI lineage: Eukaryota > Viridiplantae > Streptophyta > Pinopsida > Cupressales > Cupressaceae > Thuja > Thuja plicata. The sequence continues at coordinate 2,652,326 of MU228409.1, forward strand.
GATATTGGTCTATAAGGTATGTATGTCCCGTTTGTAGTATAATTAGGTGCTTCATGCAAGGAGGGTATTGTAGACTATAAAATAATCTTTCTTTCTTTCTTTCTTTATAAATAATCAAGGATTTCTAAAGTCTTTTGAAGATTGACTTTTTATGTAGATCGAACTCTTCATCTTTCACAAAATTTTGAATAAATCTCCTTCGTTCATATCTCTAGAGAGTATAATGTTGTCACGAAATGTTTGGTCAAATGGATGCCTACTATCAATTGCACTTAATTTGAGCAAAATCTTTTTTGTATTTAGTTTAAATTAATGCATTTGTAAATATTTAAATGACAATAGACTTTGCAAAAGTAGTCCTTCATCTTGGTTCTTGGTCTAGTTGGTCTATTGTTAGAACATAATGTTATTAGGGGTCACCCTTATATATAGTTCTAGAGTAAGATTATAAAATCTAATATATTATATGCTCTATTAAACATATCTCATTTAAAATAATTATAATATAATAACTACTCAATTTTTTTTTATGGATAAGGGGTTGTAGCCGAGATGATATTTATTAATTATAATAAAAGTACATCAATCCTGGTTCAAAGGCATACCGGGAGGAAAGAACCAGCAAGAAAACCTCCGGTCATAGCCCATACAACTTATAACTAAAGTATAATTACATCAAATAGCATCTTTCCAATGCCAAATCCAAAAAACACTATGCAAGAATCCTCTAGAAGTCTCATCCTAAAAAATCACTTTAGCACATCTTCAACTAAAACCTTGGATGCCTTGTCTCTGCTTGTTATAGCTCTTCGCTTTCCTGCCCTTTCCCATGGACATATTTAGTTTTAAGTTTTAAGTTTAAATGATGCTTTATAGCTTGCTCCAAATCTAGCACCAATTATTAACATATCCGTCAAAAGGATTAAAGAAGCCCTCTCATCTTTATCTCCATCCTTCCTGGATGTCTTGTGTCAATATTGCTATTGTGATTCCAAGGTCACCGAAGTTCCTGCCTCTTGTGAGTCTGAGAATATTGAAACACACCTAACTTCCTAATCAATCAAGTCTGAAGGCTCTTGGAAGAATGTCCTTTGCTTTCGAAGTCCTTGTGGACCTCATAGCCCACCTCTACCTTGTCAGCTCCTCGTGACTTCTTTACAACTTTCTTTGAAGGGGAAGAAAAAGGAGGAATGTTCTCAAAATGTTTGTTTAAAGAAGTTGCCTTCCGCTCCCAACTTTTCCATTTCATCTGCTACTAAATCACCTTCCCTATAACTACTAGATTATTGTTTATTTATAAATGGTGATTTTTAATATATGTGACTAATACTCTTTCATGTATTGGGTTATGCCTTCTATATTTAAGGAGGTTTTGTCTCATTGAGAGGGTGTGGATTTTAGAGACTTATATTGAATTATATCACTATGCACATGAGGTATTATAGACCATGCAAAAGTATATTGAGGAGTGTCCCTAGGTTTAGTCTATTTTAATAGACTTAAAATGACACTTTGCATGTTTTTTTTATTGGTAAAGTTTTCTCATGTATAGTTTGTGTAATGTGCAATGTGTGTGTGTGTGTGTGTGTGTGATATTCTCATTTTGTTTGTTTTATATTTGTTTATAATGATTACTATCTTAAGATCTTAATTTCTATCATGCTTATACTAATCAATTTATTATACTAGAAGATATGCATAATTTTAGGATTTAGGCGTCATCAACCTTGTAAATATTACTTGATTTATTATTTTCCTAATATCTATTAAATAATTTACCCATAAGAGGTTAAATTGTTTAACCAACTGTGGTGGAAGAGACCATGTAAAGGAAAATTTAGTTTTACCCTTTGTCATCTAGAAAAATGAAAAATTAGCTAGGTGTGGACCCACTTTTAATCCTCTATTTTGAGGTGTTTAGAGATTTTTTAGGGGTTTTAAGAGCATCTATGATAGTTATGATAGTTGTCATAAGATTCTATGATAACACCTATGATATTTTATGACAAATTTTGTCCATGGGTGGACATGCATCAGAGGTGCCTTATGAAAGTTGTAAGAGAATCTATAAGAGGTTATTCTTAGGGATGGGCATGAGGTTTTTCTAGGTGGCTTTATTTCCTATTGTTTTTTGATACCACAATGGTATTCATCCTCACAAACTCCTATAAATTGGTGCCTTGAGCTAGAGTTATTCATTTAGTCTTTTTTCAACTTCCAAGGTAACATAGTACTGCTGAATTCTACATAGGTTTACAAAGAAGTGTATTATTGTTAAATTCCTCATTGTATTAGTAATATGTTAGCCTCTATGTGGTACAGTTTTTTCCTGAAAGGGTTTCTTCGCGTAAATATGGTGTTTTATGTGCAATGGTTTTATAGTCCTTGTTTTGATTCTGCAATCACTTTGTTGAGGGTTAATCTTTTATTTCAGATTTGCATTAATATTTAGTTTAAGTTAATATTGCAAGATTTCTTTACCTTGTTTTACAACTGCAAGTTGATAATGGGATTTACTTCAAAATCATGAATGTAGTGGAGGATTTAGATATCTAACAAGGTTATAGGTTGAACTCTAAATTCATCCAATATGGAATTACTGTATTTTTGTTACATATGTATTGGGGAGAACTTCATTTATATAGGATAAGGCACTAATCTAAGGTAGAGTGCATCTAATTTGGGAAATCAAAATTAAAAATAATGAAAATATTTCAAGGTGTATCATCCCAAAAAGTTAATACCCATAATTGAATGCTCTATTGGGCCCCATTTTGGTGATTTTGAGATCTGATATCTGTTATGCTTGATCCTACAAACCAGATTCCTCTTTTCCTACATCTTTTCCACCATCCCGACACCCAGTTTAAAATTACGTTAATTATCCTAGGTACAAAATGTTTGAAACATTGTGTACCAAAGAACGGAACATTTCAAACATTATGTTCCCACACTTTTTGACCCGGAGCTCTATGTCAAGGTGTTAGTGGAAAATTAGATCCCGTGGTCAGCCCGACCTATTTTTGAATAAAAAAATGATGGATGAAGTATATACACACCCTATCCCTCCTAATTTTGGTATCCATTACTATTCTCAAGCATTCATAATCAAGTTTTTGTAAGGCAATCAAGTTTTCAAGAGCATTCAAGTGATTGAATTCAAGATTTGAAGGCAAGCAATCAAGATCTAGTTTCCCCATTTCATTAAATTCAATTCCAAGGAAATCTTCCCCATTGAAGAAATTTTGTCTCCCACGATGGCCAAGTAGAGGAATTCTCAATCAAGAAACAAGATCATTCCTTCCATTCGCATTCATTTCTCCTTCATTGCAATTAATTATCAAGCATATCTACATTGAATATCCAGGAGTGGCATTCATAGATCCATGCATTTGTGAGGGCATCTTGGTTCCTATTATATATTCAAAGGTCAACTCTTTGTATTTCAAGCACATTCAAGCATCTTCATGGGATGAGCGATTTCTACATCTGTCCACGAGGGTTTATGTAAGGTGAATCAAGCATTTACCTTTTTACATACTTTCCTTTTTGAAATTCTCTTTAATTTTCAATGTTGATTCCTAAAAAGGGGTTTGACCAAGGAAAACCCCTTTTATCCAACATTTTCCCCATTCTTAAGTGCGCAGAAACAAGTTATGGAGCTGTCAGAACTTTTCTAGGCAGATCGGAAACAGTCGGAGGACCCCCATAAATTTTAGTCAAAAGTACCTGGAACATAATGTTTGAAGCACCATGTTCCTAGGTACAAAATGTTTGAAACATTTTGTACCCTATAATTTCAGCCCATATTTCACCCACATACATGTTCAACTTTCTAGATTTTGATTCAGGTCATTACAGGTTTCTCATAGTTAGCTATCAGTATATTATTTCCATTTTTGTCTCTATTTGTCTATTTTTGTCATCTACTTTGCATCTTTCCCCTTTTCCATTTTCAAATTACATATTTAGAAAAGGATCACTACCTCATTTAGCACTTAGATCCTTACTTGATCCAATTGGGACATCTTCCTTCCAAGTGTGCAATTTTGAAAAGGAGTAATCAATCCCTTTTCCTTTGGTCCTCTTTTCACCATGTACATTTTTGGTAAACCCAACTCATGACATTTCAATTATGATTTTGGTGTTAGATCTCCTTTATGCATTAGATGTTCATCTTTGATTTGATAGTTAGATGTGATTTTCGTTAAATGTACTATTTTGTTTAGTTGATGCATATCTCTTTCAAAGTTCATATTTGAATTAGATCTATATATGTTCATTTTCTTGGGCATGAGTGTTATTACATTGAGACCTAATTATAGCATTATGGTCAGGAGAAGTTGTAGACTTATGAGTTCCTTTGATCTCGAGTCCTCTATGTTTCCTAGGAATCTTGTTGAGACCAAAATGCTTGCTAATGACATTCCTATTACTATTGATAACAACTATTCTCACTCTTCTCATGATGATGACGATGATACATTAAGAGTTCCTTCTACATGCAATTTACAAATCTTTCCCATGACTTTGGAAAATTTGATCAATGGTTAGGACAAGAAAACTCCAATCCCAAGGTCATCTCCATAGCAGAGGGTTTAAGGAAGATAATTCACAAGGATAAACATGGTGTCAATATCTTGTGTAGTATCTCTCATATCATTGATAGAAATGTCAATCCTATTAGATATTCTGTCCAAGAATTAGGTTTCATTCCACCTACCACTAGTGTTGTGACCTTCATTCCTATTCCTACCTCAATACCTAGTGTGTCCACTTATGCTCCACCTCTCATAACCACTTCTATTCAAAACATCAATCCTACACATGTAAGCATTCCTAATCCTATTGTTCCTCCTTCTTGAAGTGTTCCATGTGTTTCCTTACCTTCATCCATGCCCAATTACAATAGTGTTCCATTTTCATATTCTACCATTCCTTTCATTTCCCATAATGGTCCAAACCTTTCACACATATCTCCTACTACTCTTTCTATTGAATCCATTATTAATATCTTGGCTCAAATTGTTTCATCTTTGCAACAAAAAATTGCATCCATGACCCAATCCAAGTTCAACATTCCTACTTGTGACATTGCTAATCCTTTGTCCTTAGACATCATTCATGTTGTTATCCATCAATATATGGAAATTCTTCATTTAGAGACTTGTAATGGTAAATATGGTCCCTTGAATCATGTTAAAACATTTCAAACATTATGTAGTTATTTCTCTCATGATCATAGGTTCATGGATAAACTATTTACTAGAACCTTTAGAGATAAAGCCTTGCAATGGTATTATTCTTTGCCTCCTTGTTTCATTGATTCCTTTCAAAACATTGCTAATGCTTTCATTCAACAGTTTCAAAATAATATTGGTCCTAAGATTTCTTTGACTCATTTGATGCATTGTAAACAAGGTGTTAAAGAAAAAAAGTGATTGATTTCATTGTTAGATTTAAGCATTTGCATGCTCACATTTCTTATCCTGCGCTTGATATTGATGTGCAAAATATTTTCATTGCTAATTTACAAAAAGACATTAGAGATAAGATATTTCTTTTTGAATTCTCTGCTTTTACTCAATTATGTTAGTGCTTCATAATTATCATCTTCGAGTCAATTTGATAGAACCACTCCAATGACTCTGATTGATAAGAGTGATGCCACATCCTAGTCTTTTCACAAGTTTCAATAACCTAAGGGTTTCATCAAGATCAATAATTCATCAAACAATGTTGATGAGAAAGTGGAAGTAACATCCAAAGGTGTGGCTCCTTTGTCATCTATTTTTAGACCTCGTAATTTTACACCTCTTTCTAAATCTTTTCATAATGTGATGTTGAAGTTGATTAATGCTATTTTTTTACAACTTTCTCCCATTAAACTAATTGACACATCCAACCCTTTTCCTAAGTCCTTTGATCACAAATATTTTTTCAACCATCATCAACCTGACCATGATATTGGGAAGTATTTTCTGTTTGAAATCTATTATTCAAGATGTCATTGGATCTAATGATATATCTTTTGAGGGTGTTAATGATGAAGAAAACAAGCTCGTAGAACCTCCCAACCAAAACTTGCAAATTTATACCAATTCTTTTCCTTCTCATTCGACCAATATCGTTGATTCTACTTAGTATTTATCTTCTTCTTCCACTCATGTTGTTGACTATGACATTGAGTGTATTGAAGACAAAAATGTTGTCAACCTTATTGATCAATCCAAACCCAAACCCAAACATGAACCTGAGCTTTGTATTACATTTGAATCTAAAGAGACGATTAAAGCACCTGATGGTCTTCTTTACATTATAGAAAAGGTTAATGGTCTTATTTCTTGTGGTGTCCTTATAGATCCTACTTGCATGGTGAATGTTATAGCCGAAGAACATCTTTACACTAGACAGATGCAATGAGATTTCTATGATAAATCTAATGTGATGATCTAAACTTTCAATGGTTTCACTTATCCTACCCATGGTTTCATTTACTTTTCCGATAGAATTTGGGGGTAAAGCTCTATATGTAACCTTTGTTGTCAACCCAACTTTTGATCAGTTTCAAGTTATACTTGGTCTTCCTTGGCTCGCCTCCATGAAATCCGTTGTCTCTCCTATCCATAATTGTTTGAAATTTCCCCATGATAGAGAAATAATCATGATTAATCATAGTCTTTATCATCCTTTAGCACCTCGAGGGAACTTTGACCTTGACTTCTTTTTGCCTTCCATGCCTCAACCAATTCAACCTTAAAAAGACAATATTTTTGATCTTATGAGAAATTCAAAATCCAAAAGATTTGTGAGCTTAACGATCCTAAGGATGTTCCATCTCCTTTCCTTGGACCTAGATTTCTTCCTACACCTCCTACACCTCTTATTTATGCTTTTGTTCCACCTCCTATATCTATAAATGTTCTGCAGATGTTATCTCTCAACCTAGTGTGGTTCTTTCTGTTCTTCCACCTAAATAATAAAAGGAATCGATGTTGATTGATCTTAAACCAAGCCAAATCTCAAGTAAAGACAAATGTAAATTTGTTATGCTTGTAACTACAAAGTAAATGTCGTGCTAGAGCCTATGGGCGTGCTTCCAGAAATCTTTCCTCCCCTAAGACACATACTGATGCTTTGATTCCCTTTGACCAACCTATGCATATCCCAAGGGAGGAAGTTAATTTTAAAAAGATGAAATTGAACAAACATGATAATTCTATTCGTATCTTAAATTATATTACAATTAATTTGCATGAAGAAGATACTATTGATGATGATGATTTCAATGTTCCTAATGCAAATGATGATGTTTGTGCTAGTGATTATGAGGATATGTATGAGCTTATTGATGTTAATCATGATTTACCAGCTAGATTTGCATAACAATTATCTCTTAGTCCTAGTGACAAGCAAAGTGACCCATCTTATCAGCATGGTCCTTGTTTGGAACTAGCCATTGTTTTATTTTTGTGCTTGATGTTGCTCATGTTGCGTGTTTCCACCTTCCCTATACACTATAAACTGAGACGGGGGGTGGGGGGCAAGCAATATGCTTGATTAGCTCTTGAGCTTGTACGGTGGATTCTTTATGTTTTCCTATTGTAATGTGCTTCCCCCATAATGTGCTACTTGTTGTATGTTTTTTTATAGATTTTTTTAGATGATCCTTATTGCTTTATTGGTGCAAGGTAATAAAGGAATCGACCTTCTTTCATTCCTCTATTTGCATCTCACTTCTTCTATATATTGTTACATGTTATGTCATGCATGTGCCACTCTTCATATATGTGCCTTTGTGTTGTTTGAATGGGGATGATGCAAAATGATATCTACCTATTCTTTTTGTTCCCCGTGATGTTGACCCAAAAGTCTCTTCTTCGTAACTCTTATGTGACATTTTGTCATTGTGTTTTTAGTTCTACCACCTTTAGGGAATGATGACAGTTTATTTTGATATAATTCTAATATACATGAGTTAGCACATGATCATACTAACCCCTGAGTTAGTAGATCCCTTTTGTGCTCTCTTTTGTCATGTCTTCATATTCCTTGGTTTGTCCTTTATTGGTGGCATCTCATAGTGGAAACATCTCTTATGGGTGCATGTATGCTTCGTTAAAGCTATTCCTCTTATTAATGCATTTGTAAGCACTTTAACAAGGGGGCATACACTCTGCTCCTTGTTTTAGATTTTGCACGCGCGCGCGCACACACACACACACAACGATTCAATATATAGATGGCTAAGGAGACAATGCTTTCCTCACATTCATATTTACATTATCATGCACATGTGCATTATTTAGCAGATCCCTTAATGGAGACAATGCTTTCCTTAAGGACTGGTCCACCTTTCCTAGATCCCTTTGGAGATAATGCTTTCCTTATGCCTGATCGCCTTTTCATGATTACTTAATGGAGACAATGCTTTTTCAAAGGAATGATCCACTTTGTTTTAATGGGTTGACTAGCATAACAAAACTTGCTATAATATCAATGTCATCTTTTGCAGCAACATTTTCTCTTTTCATAATCCATAGTAAGGCAATACCTTACTAGGATAGTGTTCATGTCTCTCTCTCACCTTCTCTTTCTTTCTTTCAAGTGATGCCTCTTTTATCCTTGTTTTAGATTTGACGAGGACCTAAGTCACTTGGGGGCTTGATGTTTCTTTGTCTCCTTGAACTTGATAAGAATGTTCTTATGCATTGATCTACTTTTCCACGAGCATGAGTTTGTCTTATACTCTCGTTAAAGTGAGGGCTAAATTTATCTTCCTATAAAGTTAGCATACATATTTAGATGCTCTATTAGGTCCCATTTTGGTGATTTTGAGATCTGATATCTATTATGCTTGATCCTAGCAACCTGATTCCTCTTTTCCCGCATCTTTTCCACCATCCTGACACCCAGTTCAAATTTGGGTTAATTCTCCTAGGTAAATAACATTTGAAACATTCTGTACCTAGGAATAAAACATTTCAAATGTTTTGTTCCTGCACTTTTTGGCTCGAAGCCCTGTGTCAAGGTGTTAGTGGGGAATTAGATCCCGTGGTTGGCCTGGCTTATTTTTGAATCCCAAAATGATGGATGAAGTATGTGAACACCCTATCTCTCCTCATTTTGGTATCCATTACTATTATCAAGCATTCGTGATCAATGTTTCGTAAGCCAATCAAATTTTCAAGAGCACTCAAGTTTTCAAGAGAATTCAAGCAATTGAACTCAAGATTTGAAGGCAAGCATCCAAGATCTGGTTTCCCCAGTTCATTCAACTCAATTCCAATGCAATATTCTCCATTGAAGCAAGTTTCTCTCCCATGATGGCCAAGTAGATGATTTCTCAATCAAGCAAGAAGATCCTTCCTACATTTGCATTCATCTCTCCTTCATTGCAAGTGATTATCAAGCATATCTACATTGAAGATCTAGGAGTGGCATTATTGGATTTCAAGCACATTCAAACATCTTCATGGGTATAAGAGATTTCTACATCCGTCCATGAGGGTTTATGCAAGGTGAATCAAACATTTACCTTTTTACATACTTTCCCTTATGCAATTTCCTTTCATTTTCAAGGTTCATTCCTAAAAAAGGGGTTTGAACAAGGAAAACCCCTTTTACCCAACCTTTTCTCCATTTTTTTGTGTGCAAGAACAAGTTACAGAATTGTTGAAACTTTTCCAAGAAAATCTGAAACATTCGGAGGACCCCCAGAAATTTCAGTCAAAAGTACCTAGAATATAGTGTTTGAAACACCCTATTCCCAGGTACAAAACATTTCAAATGTTTTGTACCTTGTAACTTCAGCCTAAATTTCACCCACAAGTCAATTTAGCTTTCTAGATCATGATTCATGTGATTACAGGTTTCTAGCGATTAGTTATCAGTCTGTTATTTCCAGTTTTGTCTCCATTTGTCTATTTTTGTCATCTACATTGTATCTTTCCACTTTATTTTTAAATTACATATTTAGCGAAGGATCACTGCCTCATTCAGTGCTTAGGTCCTTACTTGAGCCTATTGGGACATCTTCCTTCCAAGTGTGCAATTTTGAAAAGGAGTAATCAACCCCTTTTTGCTCCCCTTTTCACCATGTACACAAGGATAATTTATTAGGGTTTGTTTTTCTTCATGGAGTTTAAATGATGTAAAGTATAAGCCCGTGTTTTGATCATTTGTCACCCCTTTCCATATTTGATATGAAGAAACGTCACTTTATGTAATTTATTAGTTCACAATATTGATTAAAGTACAGACGATCATTCTTGAACCTATTAAAGTGTAGAGCCATTTTCTCATACACCTATGAATGTGTCAATCATTCACATATTTAGCATCTATACCTGTAAATAAATGTGAAATAAACACAATTATGAGCCAATAAAAATATATTAGTTCTACTACATTGCGCCAACTAGACCTAGGTTCATCCTTATGACATTGTCAGTAAAAGACTTTAATCATACATTTATACCCTCGTCAGGATCACTCTCTTGAGTCATATTGAGATCAAAGTATAGAAGAATGGGTCTAGTCTTGTTCATTTGCTTTTCATTTTCATTAATTTAATTGTAGGGAAAATATCTACCTAAATCATTTTAAACCCCTCGTTTAGGGATTTTATTATCTCTTAGAATTGATGGTAGCTCAACAAAAAGAACCAATATACCCCCAAGCAACCTAGGTGAAATTGACCCATCTTTTGTGCATGTTTCCAAAACAAATTCCACCAAGAAAATATCATATGAATGTAACAACCTCAATCCACTTACATGCATTATGAAAATGGGCAAGTGGAAAAATAACATCAATAGAAATGTATTTACCTTATTTACCACTTTTGGGATGAACTTTCAAGGCCTTTTTGGAGTTTTTATAGTCATGGATCTCCAAGCCAATAATCTAAATGATAACATTAGGTTTCTATAGTTGGTGGTCATTTATAAAGGAAACTAATCACTGAAAGGCATATTTTTTTATAAAAAATCCTTAATAAATATGGAAAAATACTCTTCCTTAAAATGTATTTTGACATGAGGTGACAATGATGATCTTTTATTTTAAATTTTGAATTCTTTTTTTTTTATAATTATGGCAAATATAAAAAAATACTCTTCCTTAAAATGTATTATGACATGAGGTGACAATGATGATCTTTTATTTTAAATTTTGAATTCTTTTTTTTATATAATTATGGCCTCTTGTGTTTATTTAAATATTTAGTATTTTTACTTTTGTAATGATGAAATTTGCATATCCGTGACTATTTCTATTTAATTTTGTGCATATTTTGAAAGAAATAATCAATTGAACTACACATTGACAAATAAAGCACTCTTGTGTGAAGTCAAGCTCTTTCCTCATACTATTATCAATGCATTCATATATAATCTCACATCCCTTGTTCATTTTTTTTTTTTTTGTGTGTGTGTGGGGGGGGGGGGGGGGGGCTTTCTATAAATCCCCCATTTTTCATGCACATTATTTCACCCATATTAATTAATTCATTATCCTTGTCAACTTTGGTGTCCTTATGTTTCAATAAAATCTGGTAGATATGGGATTGATCCCTCAACTATGGATCTATCCTTGATATTGTAAAATTCTAATTCAAAATTTATTTGTTTCTTACCTATTCATTTCCTACCTAAAGCTAATAGAACACACGCTTCCATAAAGTATTTCTATGTCCTTACATTTCATGGTATTCAATTGTATCCATTCAACATCATCAAACATCGAAGAAATATCTTTTGCATTTATAAAAGGAGCATGCAAGAACATTAAATTAGAGCACAAATATAAATCAAAATATCAAAATATATACATTCATCATAGAAGCTTCTATATATTTGAAATTTTATTTTCTTGATCATTTGCATGACAATAATTCCAATATTTGTTGGGGTTGACCTCAAAGAAAGTGTATTCAAGAAATTTGGAATACCTCTAAAAGTTTTTTTTTTAAAATTCGAGCCTTTAAAATTTTGAAAATTTATGCCTGAATTTATTTTCCTGAGTCAACTAACATTTACACACATTTGTTTACCCTTTCTGCTTAATCTAGCATGATTTTTAAGGATTTGGATAATTTGTCCATGAAAAATATTCATTACAATGGTAAGCCTAAGACATTTATTTGTCAAGTCACACAATGAAAGGAAGAAGCTCATCTTAATAAATTTAAATCCATCTCAACTTTGCTATCCATATGTCTCAAGAAAATCTCATAGGTATGAGATTGATCCCTCAATTATGGACTACATTTAGTCGTTTCTTGCCCAATCCTTTCCTACCTAAAACTAATTGATCACATGCTTATAATTAATTTCTATGTCCTTACATTGTAATCAATTGCATCCATTTAACATCATCAAATATCAAGGAAATATCATTTGAATTTATAAAAAGAGCATGCAAGAACACTTAATTGGAGCACAAAAATAAATCAAAATATGTATATTCATTATATAAGCTTCTATATATTTTAAAATTTGTGTCCTTGATCATTTACATGACCATAATGCTAATTTTTTTGGGTTTGACCTCAATGAAAATGTACCCTAGTGATTTGGAAGACCTCGAAAGGTGTTTTTAGAAACAAGCCTTTAAAAAATAAAAAAAATATGATTGAAAAAAGGTTTTATGAGTCGGCTAACATTTTCACACATTTGTTTACCCTTTACACTTAACCTATTATGATCTTGCACTTACCTTGATCATGCATTTACATGGTTTTATTTATTGTCTCATACTTGTGTCACTTCCTTTAAGGACTTGGATAATTTATTAATGAAAAAGATTCATTTTAATGCTAAGCTTGAGACATCTATTTGTCAATTCATGCAATGTAAGAAAGAAGAAATTGGCCCAATTAAGGATTGTATTTTAAAATTAGCATCTCTAATAGCTAATTTGGATTCTACTTCATGATATGATAAGCTTCAACATATATTTATTGACAATTTACTTCTACTCTTGACACAAGTGTTTTACAAGCCTTATCAATAATATTCAAGTTTATGTGGTAGTGTATGTAAATATCAACATGCTTCGTGAGATTATCCTCTTTTATATCATTGCATTTATTGCACTTCTCCTTATCCTCGTGAATTAATATTGTTGGCAATATGCATTGTCATTAGGTAAGATGAATGCGATATATGATCATTGGTGATTCATTTTGATGTTTCAGATGATGCATATTGGAGAGCAACTATGTCAATTCAAATGAGATACATTTGGGAGGTTGAGATATATTTGAGAGTAGTTGTGTCATGTTAGTTTGGTCAGGGGCATAGTAGGGGGTTCAAAGACTCATTAGATGACAGTTTATCAGTTCTTAGTTTTAGTAATGTATTGATTCATTTGAATTTTTGCTTGGTTACATGTCATATTCTTAGTAGTTGTCTACATGGTTTGGGTGTTGTGTGAATGATATTTTTGCTCAAAATCGTATTTGAGTGATTGAAGAAATTGTCCGCATGGTTTGCATGTTGTGTGAATGATGTTTTTTCTCAAACTCGTATTTGATTGATTGAAGAAATTGTCCAAGTGTTAAACCAATGTATCATCTTATGACTATGAGCTAGTTTTCTACTACATATTTCACCAACATTACATCCTATAGTTGTCCAGTACCTACTATCAAATTTTCATGTCTTAATATCTTTAGCACAAAATTTATAGGATTTTGAACTCTGGATCATAGTCAATCAGAATAAAGTATTTTAGTTGGCTCACTAGAATCATACATTCATAAGTTGTATGATCCTCATACTTACACATACTTATATCAGTTTTACACTCATCATGTTGCATGATTTTTCTTTTATGACATTTTAGTTGTATGTACTTATATTTTCTATGTAAGTACCTACATGTTTGCATACTTATATTTTATGATCCTCATTATGCTTATATCTTATGACTACATTATATTATCATCATCATGCTCCTATCCTTTTATCTTACTTGTTTTGATCCTTATCTAGCATTAATATGGCTTTTATTATCTTCTAGTTTGCCTTCATTGGAGTAAACATTGGATGGCACATTGTTGTTGGAAGCTACAATTGAAACAATTGTTATATTGTCATTGATGTCAAACCTTAACTGGTAAGACAGTTGCTATCTAGTAAAGTTCCATATCATTTGATTGATGATGAAGATTTGAAAAGAGGAGATAACAAGAAGACCTAGTGAAATGGTTGAGTTATGAGAAAATACAATGGGTACTTGATTAGTTGGCACATTCACAAGATAATGTGTTGTTTATCTATAACACTAAGTGAGGTAAGGAAGACTAAAAGCTTAGTCTTGACCGAGCAAAAAAGTAGAAGATTAAGGAACTTAAGTTTAAGCTAAGTGATGCTAGTGTTGATCAAGTGCCAGTACATGCCGAGTTATATAGTGTCGACAGAGCATCAATATTTATGGAGTTATCTAGTGATGATCGAGTGAAAGAACACAGTGATGACCGAGTGTCATTATATTACAATTTGTGAAAAAATTGAGATTCCCAACCGACACAGTTGAATTCTTGGGATATGTAAAGCGTGTTGAAGATAAGTATGAACGATGTGAAGCATTTAATGCATGATTAACTGTTTCTATGTATGGATTCAAGAAAGAGTTTTAAGAAGTATCTAGAAAGATTAAAGGAGAAGAAAATGTTGGAAGGATTCGTTGGATTTGACCAAACCCTAAGATCTACAGTGATGATTAAGTGGCAAAAGATTGAGCTACCTAGTTAGAGAGGTATAAGAATAACCTAATTTATGGTAAGAGAAGTTGATTCAATTGATTGGCTAATCTAAGCAGAAGGCTGAGAAGGATGAGAAGAGTAGTAAAGAACTGTGAAGTGGTGATTTCTTGAAGGATTTCCAAGCAAATCAGAGAGATAGAGATGATAATGAAGGCCAGTCAGTTGATTAGCATTTGAGCTAAAGTGGATATGTATTTGCAAAGTGATTTGTATGTTTCAGATCAAAACTGATGTTACTTTCTAACCATTGTATCAGTTAAAATCCTTTAATCAAGGTTGACCTAACAGTCATTTTGTAAATCCTTTAATCAAAGTGACATTCTAATTGAATGATCTTAAGTCCTCTAACAAGGCGACTTCTAACATGGTGATTAAATCCTTTAACAAGGTCACACCTAACAGTGTGTATTGTAACCTTTAATAGGGTTGGCTCCTCACATAACTCACTTCAGAAGAGTGAAAGATTGGTAGCATGTTACTGGTGGCTTTTCCCAAATTGGTTTTCCACGTTAAATCTTGGTGTGATACTTGTGTGAATCTTATTTGATGTGTTTTATTGTTAAGAGTTTTATATTCTGCAAGTTGATTACTTTAGGACAGTGGACTGCAAGTTTATGTTACTAATCATATGCTATAGATACCGAGTGGTTTGTTGAGTAGATCTAAGTTGGTTGAAGTGTTTAAAA
Source organism: Thuja plicata (assembly GCA_018584345.1). Taxonomy (NCBI): domain Eukaryota; kingdom Viridiplantae; phylum Streptophyta; class Pinopsida; order Cupressales; family Cupressaceae; genus Thuja; species Thuja plicata. Next base: position 2,667,785 of record MU228409.1, read on the forward strand.
GTTCAATTGGTGCATTTGGACCTGAGGATAACTGATTCACTCCCCCCCCCTCCCTCCTCTTAGTTATTTTAAATCATTCTAACACATGGTATAAGAGCTTATGGTGCTTGTAAGGAAAAGTTTGAAGGTACTTGAAGCTAAAGATCAAGATGTACAAAAAGGAGGTACCAAGGCTGAACAAGGAGAACTTCCCTGCATGAAAGAGTTTGATGAAGATACACCTAGCTGGAATTGTCGGAGATGCAACAAAATACTATGTGGAAAATGATTACATATCAGTGCCTACACCTTTGACAGCTCAACAGATGAAGGAAAAGCAAGAACACAATCAAGTAATGTTGTAGATTGCATCAGCCCTAATTTATCCTAAATTTGAAGACATAAAATATTGTACTACTACAAAGGAAATGTGGGACACACTAACAACTATCTATGGTGGAGACACAAATGTACTAAGAGCCAAATCTGAAAGCTTGAGAGGTAAGTTTGATGAAATGAGAATGTTAGAAGGTGAGACTATTGTTCAATATTGTGGCTGAGTTAAAGAGGTTGTGAATTCTATTAGAGGAGCTAATGGAACTATTGATGATGATACTATTATTAGCAAGGTATTGAGAACCCTACTTCCTATTTATGCTATTAGAGTTTCTGCAATACAAGAACTGAGGTGTACTCTTGGTAACAACTTAACTCTAGAAGGTCTAGTTGGTAGACTTACTACTTTTGAATTGTCAGATTTTGATAATTCCACCCCTCACAATGTTGACTCTACATTCAAATCACAATTGATTCTTCATAAGTCTAAGAAAGGAAAAAAAATATGTGTGAATAGTGACAGTGACACTTTTGATGATGATCTTGATGAGCTTGAGGCACTAATAGCTAGAAGACTACCTAGAGGAAAAGTAAAATTCAAATGTAAACTTCCTATAATATGTTTTTCATGTAACAAAGTTGGTCATATTGCAACAAGATGCCTTGAGAGGAATGACAAGGATGAAAGAAGAGAAAGAAAGTACAAAGACAAAAGGGTTGACATAGACTACATGAGGTACAAGGACTACAATGACAAAGGTAAGAAATCATGTTAGATTGCTGAAGAAGAAACTGATAGCAAATCTGATAAATTTGATGATCATGATATAGAAGTTGTTTTTGTTGCTATTAAAGATGATTATGATGAAGATGAGAAAACTACACTTATTTCATATGTGAGTAAAGGTGATAGATGGATAATTGATAGTGGTTGATCATATCATATGACTAGTGATAAAATTAAGTTTGAAACCTTAAATCATTGCAAAGGTGGCAATGTTAAGTTTGGTAATGATGCACCATGTCTTGTGAAAGGAAAATGATCAATAAGATTGACTGATAAGATCAGATGTGACAATGGTTATTTAGTTGAAGGACTTAACTATAACTTGTTGAGTATTGCATAGTTGACCACTTCTAGATACCGAGTTGAATTTCATCACAAAAGGCTAAAATCTTTGATGCTACTGGTGAACTAATTGGAAGTGGAGAACATACAAGAGGTAATTTGTTCTATCTAGATATATCTGATGAGACATGTTTGTTCGCATAATATGATGATGTATGGTTATGGCATAAAAGGTTGTGTCATGTGAATTTTGATAATTTGGTAAATATTAGTAACATGAAAAGAGTAAGGGTTACCAAGATTGAAGAAATCTGGCAATGTGATGTGTAAGCAATGTCAATTGGGCAAAATGACAAAGTCTAGTTTCAAGAGAAAAACCTATACTTCTGATGATATTTTAGAATTGGTTCATATTGACCTTTGCGGACCTATTGGAGTGCAAAGCTACTATGGTGATAAATATTTCATTCTATTTGTTGATCTGATTACTGTAGAATGATGACTGTGATGTTTCTCAAAGAAAAATCAGATGCCTTTCGGTTGTTTAAGTGGTATTTGACAAAGGTTGAAAATGAGACAGGTAAGAGCTTAAGATGTCTGAGAACTGACAGAGGAGGATAATTTATATCTAATGAGTTCAACATATCTTGCAATGATAGAGGAATCAAAAGACATATGTCTGCTCCAAGGACTCCCCCACAAAATGGTATAGCTGAAAGAAGGAATAGATCAATCATGGATTGTGCTAAAACACTAATGATAGAGAAAAATGTTGTACAAAAATACTGGAGAGAAGCTGTAAGTCCACCAGTCTATACCTTGAACCAAGTACAAGTTAAGAAAGGTACATATGCTACACCTTATGAGTTATGGTATGGTTATGCACCTAATGTAAAATACTTTAACTTCTTTGGAAGAAAATGTTATATACTGAAGGACAATATGAATGGAAAACTTGATGCTAAAAGTGATGACGACATATTCCTAGGTTATTCCACTAAGAGCAAAGTGTATAAGTGTTTGAATTCTAATACTAACAAAGTTGTGGAGAGTGCAAATGTTAGAATTGATGAATATGCATAAAATAATGAAGTTGAATGCAGCCAGTAACCTGAAGATTACAGATATTTTGTATACATGAATGAAAGAGAGCCCAACAATTTACCTGAACCAGAAAACGAAGTTGCCAAGCAACAACAAGAATCTACCGAGTCACAGCAAGAAGTTGTCGAGCATCAAGCGGTAATTGTCGAGCAATCAGAAAAGGAAGTAGAGACACAAGATGAACGTGAAGTGAATTTGCAAGATGAATTTGAAGAACAACAACAAGAATAAAGGAGACTAGAGCCTACATTACCAAAATATGTGAGAAGACATCATAAACCAGATCCAACCATTGGAGCAAAAGATTCAGAAGTCGTGAAAAGAAGAAAGTCGAAAAATTAGACATGTTTATTATGTGAATTTGAGCCCAAATTAGTGAAATATGCTTTAGATAATGAAGATTGGATTCAATCCATGAATGAAGAAATTGAGCAAATAGAGAAGAACAAAACCTGGACACTAGTACCTAGACCAAATGACAAGAATGTTATTGGAACCAAAGTGGGTATTTAGAAATACGATGAATGAGCATAAAGAAGTCACAAGAAACAAGGCTAGATTGGTAAGAAAAGGATATGCACAAGAAAAAGGCGTTGACTATGGAGAGACATTTTCCCCAGTTGCTAGATTGGAAGGAGTTAGAACTCTACTTGCATATGTAGCTTACAAAGGATTCAAAGTGTATTAGATGGATGTTAGATCAACATTTCTGAATGGAATACTGGAAGAAGTATACATTGAACAACCTGAAGGATTTGTTGATTCAAGAAAGAAGAATATGGTTTGTAAGCTACACAAATCATTGTATGGATTAAAACAAGCCCCTAGAGAATGGTATGAAAGATTGCATAATTACCTAGTCAAAATTGGTTTTACTAGGACAAATGACAACAATAATCTATACTTAAAAATGAAAAAGGTAAATGGATATTGTTAGTTGAAATATTTATTGATGATATCATATTTGGAGGACAAGATGCTTTATGCCAAACATTTGCAAATAAAATGCACAGTGAATTGTATATGTCCATTGTTGGAGAGATCAGGTTTTTTGTTGGTTTGCAAGTTTATCAGATGAAGAAAGGTATCTACATTACTCAATCTAAATATATCAAGGAGATTCTGAAAACCTTTGGCATGGAGGACTCAAGACCAGTAAGTACACCCATGGGTACTGGACAAAAACTATCAAAGACTGATGATACAACATAAGTAAATCAAACCTTGTATAGGTCAATGATTGGGAAGCTACAATATGTTGTTCATAACAAACCAGATATTGCACTAGCATTTGGGATTGTTGCAAGATTTTCCTTCAAATCCTAAGGAGAATCACATGATGGCAGTGAAAAGGATACTGAGATATCTGAAAGGAACAGAGGATTATGGATTGTATTATAAGAAGAATGATAAGTTTGAACTGAAAGTTTATACTGATGCAGATTGGGCAGGCAATGTGGATGGTGGGAAGAGTACAAATGGTGGCGCATTCTTTCTAGGAAAGAGGTTAGTCTCTTGGACAAGCAAGAAACATAATTACATTTCTCAATCTATAGTAGAAGCTAAATATGTAGTAGCAACAGTTAATTGTTCAAACATAGTGTGGATCAAGCAATTGTTGAAAGGTATGAAGGAAGAGATCACTGAGCTAGTTGTTATTTTTTGTGATAACACAAGTGCTATCAATATATCAAAGAATCTCGTGATGCACACTAAGACCAAGCACATTTCTATCAAGTATCATTACTTGAGAGAGCTAGTTCAAGACAAAGAAGTGAGATTGGAATATGTGAATACAAAGGAGCAGTTAGCAGATATATTTACTAAAGAATTACCTAAGAATGCACATGAGTATCTGAGAGGTAAATTAGGGGTGATTCCCTTAGCTAAGGCTAACTAGATCAAATGGATTGATTGCATCAAATATATTGCCCAGAATATCTGACAAATTGATGCAAGGAGGTCACACTTTAGGAGTTGCGTAAAGCTGTGAAGAGTTAAGCACAAGATGTTGGTCAGTCATAAGCAAGATGACAAAGGGAGCATATAGTTCCGAAAGCTGACATAGATATATCTACATGGTGAAGATGAATGACTTTGGCATTGTTGTCAAAGAGGGAAATAAGACTAAGAGGGAGATAAGCTAAGTTATAAAGAGGGAAATATTAAGTTACACAGACAAGAAAGAGGAAGCTGAAATTTGCATTGGAAGAGAATCAGAATGAAGCTAAGGACACTAATGAAAATTTGTTAATAGAACATAATTTTTGGATTGTATGGTAACTATGCATGTGGTGTTGCCATTAATGCCAAAGAGGGAGATTGTTGGAAGCTACAATTGAAACAAATATTGTCATTGATGTCAAACCTTAACTAGTAAGACATTTGTTATCTAGTAAAGTGTCATATCATTTGATTAATGAAGAAGATTTGAAAAGAGGATATAACAATAAGGTCTAGTGAAATGGTTGAGTTATGAGAAACTACAATGGGTACTTGATTAGTTGGCACATTCAAAAGATAATGTGGTGTTTATCTGTAACACTAAGTGAGGTAAGGAAGACTAAAAGCTTAGTCTTGACCGAGAAAAAGAGTAGAAGATTAAGGAACTTAAGTTTAAGCCAAGTGATGCTAGTGTTGATCGAGCGCCAGTACATGCTGAATTATATAGTGTCGACTAAGCATCAATATTTACCGAGTTATCTAATGATGACCGAGCGGAAGAACACAGTGATGACCGAGTGTCAATATTTTACAGTTTGTGAAAGAATTGAGATTCCCAGCCGACACAGTTGAATTCTTGGGATATGTAAAGTGTGTTGAAGATAAGGATGAACGACGTGGAGCATTTAATGCATGAATAATTGTTTCTATGTATGGATTCAAGGATTTTTGAGAAGTATCTAGAAAGATAGAAGGAGAACAAAATGTTGGAAGGATTCGTTGGATCTTACCAAACCCTAAGATCTACGGTGATGATTAAGTGGCAAAAGATCGAGCTACCTAGTTAGAGAGGTATAAGAATAACCTAATTTATGGTAAGAGAGGTTGATTCAATTGATTGGCTAATCGAAGCAGAAGGCAGAGAAGGCTAAGAAGAGCAGTAAAGAACTGTGAAGTGGTGATTGCTTGAAGGATTTCCAAGCAAATCAGAGAGATAGAGATGATAATGAAGGCCAGTTAGTTGATCAACATTTGTGCTAAAGTGGATCTGTATTTGCAAAGTGAGTTGTATGTTTCAGATCAAAACTGATGTTACTTTCTAACCATTATATCAGTTAAAATATTTTAATCAAGGTTGACCTAATAGTCATTTTGTAAATCCTTTAATCAAGGAGACCTTTTAATGGAATGATCTTAAGTCCTCTAACAAGGCAACTCTTAACATGGTGATTAAATCCTTTAACATGATCACACCTAACAGTGTGTATTGTAACCTTTAACAGGGTTGGCTCCTCACAGAGCTCACTTCATAAGAGTGAAAAATTGGTAGCATGTTACGGGTGGTTTTTCCCAAATTGGGTTTCCACGTTAAATCTTGGTGTCATACTTGTGTGAATGTTATTTGATGTGTTTTACTGTTAAGAGTTTTATATTCTACAAGTTGATTACTGTAAGACAGTGGAGTGCAAGTTTATGTTACTAATCATATGCTATAAAGACCGAGTGGATTGTTGAGTAGATCTAAGTTGGTTGAAGTGTTTAAAAGTTCAATTTGTACATCTGGACCCGAGGATAACTAATTCATCCCCCCCTCTCAGTTATTCTGAATCATTCTAACAATTGTTTTCCCTCATTTTGTGTGCTTTCATAATCACATTTAACCTACGTTCTTGCATGGTTATCACATGATGATAACCTCAACCATTTTTTATATTTAATCATGATCGTATATTTTCTCTTTACCTCCAACCTTTTGCATCATTTGCATGCAACCAAATTGGGGATAGAGGGAAAAGGGGCACATATATTTTGCTAAAATTCTTCTAAATTACGGTTTGCAATGACATCTTGTAAATACTTTTATGTTAAATTGACCTTTGTCAATCTTTCTAGTTTGTCAAAACCTTCCACTTATTTGGAATTTTAAAAATTTCTACTTAGACAATATCTCTCCCCCTCCTTTTTACATTCACTACTTTTGAAGATAGTTTTAAAGCAAGATAATAATGGTGTTTGTTTTGAAGATCTAAAGAAAACTACTTGTTGCATATTCTTTTTGGCAAAATTTTATGATGTTACAATATATATATATATATATATATATATATATATTGGTGTTTGTTTTGAAGATCTAAAGGAAACTACTTGTTGCATATTCTTTTTGGCAAAAGTTTATGATGTTACACTAAAGAAAACTACTTGTTGCATATTCTTTTTGGCAAAAGTTTATGATGTTACACTATATATATATATATATATATATATATATATATATATATATATAAACCTCTTATTTTTACTTTGCCATACATCCTCCTAGTAGTTTGCATGCACATCAAAGTGGAGGCGAAGTGCAAAGGAACCACATAGCCATGTCTTTTCCCTCATATTTCTAGCACATTTCATCAAATTTGTCCTTTATACATTGATTGGTATACAACTTGACTTATCTTTGCATAAAATTACCAAATAACCTTACTCTAGTCTCATTACCCCATAATCCAAGAGCCTAGATCCAATCCCCAATTTCCATTGTTTATCACCTTGGTTCAAATTTACGACATTTAGGTAGGACCAATGTTATGCACATGTAAATTTGAATCGTAAGATTTGAAATTTAAATATTAAATTGGTCATCTTCTCCCTTTCCCACTACTCAATATTAGTGGAATGAAACTTGAATTGTTTCAAATTACTTACTTGAGTTGTATATTCAAGTACATGTCTCAATCAATTGTTATTTGCCAAGCTTAATACATATTTACCTATTATCATTTATATTTGTGCATCATCATTAAGTCAATCCACTACTAAACTGACAAAAAAAGAGAAAATCCTTGACTAAAGTTTCTACGGAGTTTGTTTAGGGTTGTGATCCGTGGTCCCTTAGACTGTTGGTCTCGTGGACATCATTAAAACTCTTCATTCGTTCATTCAATGATATCTCTCAACACCTCCCCACATGAGACTAAAAGGCAAGTAAATACCAATTAAATTGCAAGCTAAGTTCATTTCAACAAACACCTATTCTGACAAGAATAAATTCTAATCAATTTGTTGTTATGATAGAATCATCTAACAAAACTTACTCTTTAATATTATGAATTTGTAACATTTAAAAAAAAAAAACTTAAAATCTAAAAAGGTCCCCAACATAGATGCTTACTCCAATAGAATTCGAATTTTAATGTAAAGAATCACAAGACTATAATAAAACCATCACATTATGTCAAAACCAATGCATTTATTTTTTACTTAATTATTGCAATAATTTTAATATTAACTTCAGATCCTAAACTTCTATTATTATATTAATATTTGCATAAAGAAATTGTAATGAGAGCTTTAAATTTCCAACACTACCCTAGTCAAAGCAATGAAAGACTTATGGAGAAGCAAATTTCTCACCTCAATGGTGAGTACAAATCAAGACCCTTGTTTAGTGGGATAAGGGGTTCAAACTCCATTTTAAAAATAAAAAACAAACAGCCTAAAATAGATAAATAAACCCTTTGTCCATAATATTATATCATTAAATCAGAAATTCCATGTGATGATGTGACATATAATTCTTCTTTAAGCAAAGCAAAAAGTTGCATTCAAAAGCAATGAACTTCTAGACTTGTAGTGTCAGCAAAAGTTTTGCAAAGTCTTAAGCTGAGACGAAACTTTCTCACATATCTAATTTTAGAACTAGAGAATATTTCCCTGCTGTAAGATACTTGTAGCCATTCCTCTTCACAGAAACACTCTAGAAAGAGATAAAATATCAGACAAATAAAGGGAATCATTGAAACATATAGCAAGCTCCACGTATGGGAGACATGCTCTAAACTTTGTAGGTTGTTTCAAAATCTGTGTCCGCCATATTTCCTGTCCATCTCAAGACAAAATCCAGTCTGTGAATTACAAAGGGCCCAGCCATCATAATCCAAATTACCTACTGCAATATAGCCTTGGCAGTACGCCAACATGACAACGAAATGAACTGGTCCTACAACACCTCACACTGAAATGAAATGGTCTTACAGCCCAATCTTGTGATTCTCCTACACGCTTTTGACCGCTCATCACAATCTCACTGAATCCCGAATAACAAGGAAGAAAGGGCTTTCACAGTTTGCATTAGTTACATGTGGATGGATTTCTGAGTATGATCTAAATATCAATTAAAATAACACAGTTTAAATTTAACATAATCAAGAAACAATTGTGAACAGAAGAAAGCTCATACTAATTATAGATTATGTCAGTAAAATTAAATGTTTCTGAATTGAAGAATTTAAATTTCAAATGTTTACATATAAAAATATCTTTAAATTAATAAGTAGGAGATAGCATCTACAGCAAGTCAACTGAGGGTAATAAACTAAATGGACTAAGAACACCTGAAAGAACACTTGAATTGAATTGAAGCAGTTTTGGACATTGTACAGGAAAGGCCCAATGTTTCACCTCAGCAAGTCAAATGGAATAACAAGCTAAGCCGATTAAGGACACTTGAGTTGAATCTTTTGAAGAGTTGAATCTTTTGAAGTACTACTGGATGGAAAAGCCCAATACTTCTCTTCTCTAAGCATCATCTAGATGCAACCAGTGCTAAAATGTACTATTCATTCTTAAGATACACTAATTCGGTCCAATACTTCACTTCTGTAAGCATCACCTAGATGCAACCAGTGCTAAAATGTACTATTCATTCTTAAGATACACTAATTCGGCCCAATACTTCACTTAAATACTTCACTTCTGTAAACATCACTTAGATGCAACCAATGCTAAAATGTACTATTCATTCTAGACACCCTACCCTAAATCCCCTGAAACCACTAATCCTGAAGCATTGGATCAATGAGACTGAATTGAACAATCTTTAAAATGTAAGCATATAAATATATAAAAATTTCAGCTTAGCAATCTGAATTCTTTGTGATCAGAAGAAAACTCGTACCAATTACAAATTATGCAAGTAAAATAAAATATTTCTGTTTTAATTTTAACATATAAAAATATCTTTGATAAATGCTTCCAAAAGTTCAAGGTTTAGCACCTGAAAATATTTTTGCTTCATTACTATATACTGTGAATTTATTTTGTGTTGCATATGTAAACACTTTTATATATTACATCAATAGTTCATTATATTCCTGGATAATATTTCATACTGCGATCATCTGGATCCTATTGCAAAACTCTGTATATGACATTAACAGAGCATGGTTATTTTAAAAATATCTAAGTTACATCGCTATCTTAAATATATTATATATTATCTGAAATATTCAGCACCTTGCAGTCATTGTAGACTAGTTAAACAGAAATATTGAAAGAAAATTTGATTATATAAAAAATATCAAATATATATTATGGGTTTTACAATTTTGACTCGCCTATATTCTAAATACAGAGATTTAAATATATTTACAGAAGTGACGACTAGACTGGCATTGCTGTACATTCTGCTTGTTGCAGGAAAGAAGAAAGAAATGGATATCTATCTACCTATACAGAGCTATAAATAGTAAAATTCTTATTTAGACTGTCTGCCGACAGTCAAATAGCATTTCCCTTGGTTGCAGCTAGTACCTGCCTACAAAATGAATTCCACTGCTTTTCTGTGAAGAGATTTTTCCAGAGGCCATACCAAACCATATTAAATTCCAAGCAGAGTTGCAACCTGCCTACAAAATTATGCTGAATTTGCAGCAATCCTCCAATCAAACAATCGGCCTACTCATTGCAGAGCGAATCGCGAACCACCAAAATCATCATCATCAAAAGAAGATAAGAACCTGTTACCTCCTGTATAAAAATCGGATATGAGAAGGAAATAAAATCCCCAAATAAACTACCCCTTAAACAGACCCAACACAAAACCTGATTTCTTACAGCATATAGCACAAGAAATGGCGAAGATATGAACAAATTATCAAAGGGTTAACGATTCAAACCCCAAAACCAACCCATCAACCCCTCCCAGCCCCCCAACCCCAACTGTACACAACTATCTCAAATTTTATTTAACTCTACACAGATAGAGCAATCCTAATGAGCACAGCTTAAAGCACTAGTTTGCTACTTCACAAGCTCATTAACCCACCCCAGATCAGGAGAAGACTCGGAATTGTTAGCGTTAGCAAGATTGGTATTGTTTTCCCTGTTCAGCCTGCCATAGATCTTTGCGCGCAGATCACGCCCTGACTCCACCCTCTGCACTGGTTCCTCGGCCCATTCTGGGCATTCCGCTTGCCAGAGGTCGGCTTTGTTATCCATTTTGGACTTGGTAGGAGTGGCGGGAAGACTGTAAGAGTAGCACTGTCGCAAGTTCGAAGGCCTGGGAGAGGATCCGCTCTGAATACAAGCCATTTGAGGTTGCACCCACAAAGAAGGTGGGCCCCCTCCACCTCCTCCATTGTTAAGCTCCAAGCACTGGAGGGAGCTAACGAGATCTGCCATTGCCTTGGGAGAGTGCTGCGACAGAGACGTATAAGAGACATCGCCGCTAGACAGAGCCTTTGGGCTGGAAAGTCCATCGAGCGATGAGGGTATTGTTATAGTGGGGTAGCGCAAGCCAAATGGAGCGGCAGAAGCAGAAGCTTCAGAGAAATTCAAAGGATTATGAGTGAAACCAGTGCTGTTATTATCGCTGTTGTTACTAGGTGAGGGGTTCCAAACCCCGCAAGCAAGCGGCCAACTGCAAGGCGAGTGCGGAGGCGAGGCGGCAGGGGAAAGCGGTGGCGACAAGGATGGTGGCGATTGTGAATGCGAATACCCCACCAGCGTTGAGGTAGGCGAGTTGGACGACATTGGGTAAAGACTAGGCTTGGACAAGTACCCTCGCGGAGAGGTCAAGCATCCACCGTGATTCGAACTCATGGCGTCCAAACCGAGAGCAAGAGCTGCTCCTACTCCCACTCCTGCTCCGTCGAAGGAAGCGGAAGATGAACCCGAACCAGAACCAGCCGCGGCCGCCGCAGAAACAGCATGGCGAAGCGGAGAGCCATCGTAACCGTGATGATTCTTGGAAGGCCTGGGAGAGGCATTAGCAGAAGGGGGCAGGAGACGGAGTTGCTGCGGCGTGTGAGCGAAAAAACAGACCCTGCGACGGCAATTGCGGCCATCTTTACAGGGCTGGGTTCTGTAGCGGCCAGGGTGAAGCCAACATTCAAAGACACCATGCGCGAATTCGCATGCATCGCCTCTCCTGCAGCTTCCCTTTCTGAAATCCGGACAGGCGGTTCCACAGTAAAGGAAGCGGCGAGGGTCCCGGCGCCTCGCCTTCTCTCCCGGATGCGCGAAAGGACACTCAGTCCAGTCATGGCTTCTTCCCCTCATACATCTCCGCACTTTGAACTCGTACATTCTGAATTCGTCACAAGAATAAGCCTCCACTCCAAGCGCGGCCAGGGACACCTCCTCTTCATTATTTGACGGCAAATACTTATGCAGAGCACACACCTCGTCGCTCGATGATCTGAAACCGGCGGGAGACAAAGACCCAACTGCGGCAGCAGCGGCATCAAAGCCCTCCTCTTTTCCAACATTTTCATGCCACTCGTCGCCGTTGGACAGCGGATCGCAACCGAAAGACAGGCTCTTGGCCAAGAATCGCCGCTCGTTGATGAAATTCACTTCATCTCGTGACAAGAACTTCGTACAAGGAACTTCGAACCCCGGCGAATGTTCGAACAATGGCAAAAAATCGCCATTGACACTGCCATTGAAGAAAGACGCGGGCACATACGACTCTGACGAAACCCCCGGCATTTTCAGGCTCCAAGCTGATCAACCCTCCTCTCTAACTCAAATCCCTGAAAATCCTCACCAAAACCCACACGAAGACAGCAAACAGGAAACAGGGGAACAGCAAAAGATCAAAATCAGAACAACAATTGATCAAAACAAGAAGAACAATTGATCAAGATCAGTCTTTGAGAAAAAAAAAAAACAACCAATTCGAAAAAACCTTACCTTCTTTCCCACTTCTCAGACAAATCAAATCCGCAACCTTCTATCTATCCACCAACCAATTCCAGTAACGATGCAACATCTCCCTTGACGAAATAACACTCAAACTACTAACCATAACCATAACCATAACCATTGCAAGCAGGTCACAGGTTCGAAACCCTCCAACACCACCAAGACCATTTAGTACCAGAACTTCCACCAGAGGCATTCAAAGAAGAAACTGATGAAGCTACAGGAAAATGGAGAGGGGAAGGGAAAGAATATAAAGCTGCGAAGGCGGGTTAATTACCACTAATACCGGAATTTAACTTTTAACTGACTCGTTTTCACTCCCGTTTCTTTATTTGTTTTTCAATTTTATAATGTTTTTTATGACTTGAGTCGGTGAAGAATGGCCCGTAAAACCACGAGAAAATGTAGGGATGATTTGGTCGAATCGTGACACGTCAGCATATGTTTATAACTTAATATTACTGCAAGAATTCCGATGCTGCAACTTGCATACGGCCTGACAGGGGCACCAACATCAACGTCCTCGCCACGTCACACGTTCCGTTCCGACACTTCTTTTGCTCCTAACCCCGTTTAACACCCCCGTTCCGTTTTGGAAACTCTATCCCTCGCTTTACGTTAACAAAGCAGAAGGAAGTTATATTGCAAAAGGAGCACCCGAATTATTTTTTGTTCTTCAAACACAACATAATTATGTAGCCAACATAATATACCTCATTTAAATAACTTTAAAAATATAATATACCTCCTTTAAATGGCTTTAATTAAAAGTATAAGCATTTAAAGTGTATGGAAGGCGGTGCATTCTAAATACAAGTATTTAAAGTGTATGAGAGGCGGGTGCATTTTAAATATAAGTAGCATTCTAAATATAAGTATTTAAAGCGTATGGGAGGCGGGTGCATTTTAAATATAAACATTTAAAGTGTATGGGGGGCGAGTGCATTCTAAATATACGTATTTAAAGCGTATGGGAGGCGGGTGCATTCTAAATATAAGTATTTAAAGTGTATGAGAGGCGGGTCCATTCTAAATATAAGTATTTAAGGGCACGTTTGTTTCACGGAATTGAATGGGAATTGTCATTTCCGAATTCCCAAAATGTTCAATTCCCTGTTTGGTTCCAAAATTAAAAATTGGAATAGGGTTATGCGAATTCTAATTTTGGGTCATTTTGAGCATTCCACAATTCCTTCTCAGACCTGGAATTGGAATTGAAAATTGGAATTGGAATTGAAAGTATTATTTTGGGAAGGAAAATTCATTCCCATTTTTGTTTCAATAATGTATATTATATTGCTATAAGGATGTATATATATACATGTGTGTATATACAAACACAAGTGTATATACACACATGTATATGTATACACATGTGTGTATGTATGTATATATACATGTGTATATGTGTGTGTGTATATATATACATGTGTGTATATGTGTGTATATGTATATATGTGTATACACACGTGTGTATATGTGTATACATGTGTATATACATACATGTATGTGTGTGTATATATGTGTGTGTGTGTATACACACATCTGTATGTGTATATATATACATGTGTGTATATATACACACATGTTTGTATATATACACATGTGTGTATACACACATGTGTGTATATATGTGTATGTGTATATATGTGTGTATATACACACATGTATATGTGTATATATACACATGTGTATATATATACATGTGTGTGTATATATACACACATATGTGTATATGTGTGTATATATACACACATGTGTATGGGTATATATATATGTATATATATACATTTGTGTGCATATATGTGTGTATATACACATGTGTGTGTATATACATGTGTGTGTATATGTGTATATGTGTGTATATATACACACATGTGTGTGTGTATATGTGTATGTGTGCAAAAACAAAATTCCAATTCTAGTTGTGTGGAACCAAACGCAAAATTGGCATCTTCTCAGTCATCTTCCAGGTGAACCAAACAGGACAAGCCCATATTCTAGAATTCGTTTTGAGAATAGCACAATTGCCAGAATGGATTCAATTCTAGAATTGGCAATTCTTGCATGCACAAATTCCACGAAACAAACGGGCCCTAAAGTGTATGGGAGGCGGGTGCATTCTAAATATAAGTATTTAAAGTGTATGGGAGGCGGGTGCATTCTAAAATAAGTATTTAAAGTGTATGGGAGGCGGGTGCATTCCAAATATAAGTATTTAAAGTGTATGGGAGACGAGTGCATTCCAAATATAAGTATTTAAAGCGTATGGGAGGCGGTGCATTTTAAATATAAGTATTTAAAGCGTATGGGAGGCGGGTGCATTTTAAATATAAGTATTTAAAGTGTATAGAAGGCGGGTGCATTCTAAATATAAGTATTTAAAGTGTATGGGAGGCGGGTGCATTTTAAATATAATTATTTAAAGCGTATGGGAGGCGTGTGCATTCTAAATATAATTATTTAAAGCGTATGGGAGGCGGGTGCATTCTAAATATAAGTATTTAAAGTGTATGGGAGGCGGGTGCATTTTAATTATAAGTATTTAAAGTGTATGGGAGGCGGGTGCATTCTAAATATAAGTATTTTAAGTGTATGGGAGATAGGTGTATTCTATTGAATAAATAGTCGCTTTCACATTGGTATCACTACTTTACTAGAAGGTGGAATATGACGACCATCCTTGCCTCTCAAATACAAGTTATACAAGACTAAAATCTCTTTGTGGAAGGATCTTCGTTCACACATTAGTTTTTACTATATGATGCAGGAGTACAAGTCTTAGGTTGAATCATCTTCGGCTAAGAGTTGAAGACTAAGGGTTATTTATTCTACCGAATTCCCTAAGGACACGATCTCAACTAGAAATTGTGTGTGATTTTATTTTGACATCCATAATCTGTAATATATTATTAGAACGAGAATAGGCAAATAGAAATTGTTAGATATAATAAGTAGGAGATATTTTCCACAACAAGTTAAATAGTGATATTGCTATCAGGATTCAACTGTGTAGTTTTTTAGTCAAGCTAATTGACCCATTTTTCATGAGTAGAGGGTTCACAAGAACTTGCCTCTCATGAGAATGAATGGAACACTTGGGACTCATTACATCTAGGCGATACTTATATTGGGCCTTCCCGACATGTCACCCATCCCAGTATTACTCCAACTCAAGTGTATTTAACCATGGAGTTTTCTCCAAGGTTAAGCCCACTTAGCTTGCAACTCCATTTGCAAAATCTTCAGCAAGTGTTGTGCCCTATCAAATTGTTAGATATTTTATGTGTGTGGATGTGGGTGTGTGCACGTGTGTGCTTGTCTCTATATGTTTGCATATATTTATTATAGCAATAAGTGTCATATATTAATTTAGGTTAGGGTTCTTCGATAAAGCTCTAACTAAATCCTTAATTCTATCTCTAACCCTAACCCTTACTCAAACCCTAAGCATGATTCTAACCCTAAACCTAACTCTACCCATGCACCAAATTCTATTTATAACTATGACACTAACCCTAATCCTAACATAAACCCTAATTGTAACCATAAAACTAACACTATCATTTAAACCCTAACCCCAACCTTAATTTTATAATTAATTCTAAACCTATTCCTATTCCTAATCCTAACCCTAAACATAATTTTAGGATTATAGTTAGAGCTTTATTATTATTAGGCTTGAGTTTAATTTAGGGTTAGGATTTAATTAATATTAGGGTTAAAATTAAATAAAGTCAAGTATGCAATTATAGTTAGGGTACAATGGGTTCAATATGAATAAGAGTACAAATAAGGTTAGAGTTAGAGTGTAATTAGCATTACAGTTAGGATGAGGATTAAATTATGATTAAGGCTTAATAATATAAATATTTTAACAATAATATTATATTTGACGTCTTACAAGTTCATTCTAGTGTGAGTTCTATTAGCGCACGTGCACACACACACACACACACACACACACACACACACACACACACAATTTAATATATATTATATACGCCAAGATATATTGGCGCTATATAAATGTTAAAATTGAAAAAATTAAACACCTTGATATATCTCAGTGTATATAATATAGATTGATTTTAAGATATATGTGCTAGTTATAATGAATTAGTGCCATATATTACTTCATATAGATATTTATGGTGTGAGAGACTAAATTTAAATTGTAATCTGTTTTTGGTAGAAATTGTTTATAATTTTTATCCACATTTAAGATCATATTCTATAATATATTATTACAAGGAAAATAAGACAAAATAGAAATTGTGTATATTTTTGTTTGTATTTACGTTTGGATCATATTTCATAATATATTATTGGAAAGAATGGATAAGATAGAAATATATCATGTTTTTAAATAATTATATCTTTCAGTGTCTTTTATTATACAACCTGCCATAATTCATGCAAAAAATAAATAAAAATATATTAGTACAATTTATCTATTATTGTTATTTGTTCTCCAATTACCTTTACAGCTATGTATGTATGTATGTATGTATGTATTATAATGAATAAGTGTCATATATTACTTCATATAAAGATTTATATTACATATATCCACGAGAAGAAGGATGGGCGGAAAAGTTGCATCCTAAAGTCCAGATAATGTTAAGCCTTAAATAACAAACAAAGTGAAAAAAAAAGAAACACGAGTACTAAGCAACAAGAACTAAGGCACGAGAGCGTAGGAGGATCACAATCCTTTGGATTTCAACCTAGACATTTGCAACAAACTCTCAACCACGTCCTTCTAATTTTCTTCTTTACCAAGATTCTAAGTGTCTTGAACAAGAGAAATGGACAAAGCTAGGCAAGGACATTTTTCATTGCCTTGTCTTTTAAGGGCACCTCCATCCCAAGGCTCAAAATAGGCTAAGGGTGGTCAAGAAGGTTGAGATCAACCATAAGTAGGGTGATCCCTAGCTCTTTTCAAAGGTCGTTAAAAAGAATGCAATTGAAAATCATGTTCATAACGAGCATTTTAATTATGCCCATGTTGACATCCACAAGGAGGGGAGCGACCCTTAATAGAAAATGGAGTCGATATAACTAAAGCCATTATACATTTTAAATTACCCTAGTGATCTAAAAGAACCTAAAGGTGGGACACTTTAAGTGAAGTTTTATTTTTTTGCACCTAAATCTCTAAGAGAACATTAAAACAAATCATAGCCTTGACCTAGTACCAACAATGATACCTTGATATAGAAGACACCAAGTAGAGTGGGCAAGCTTTGACTAAAGGATAGCCACCCACACTATTTAAAATATATGTTGTTAAGTGCCCTAAGGAAATTGAAGTAACCATCTACGATTAATCTTTGAAACCACATGCAAATGTGGAGTAGACCACTTGCACTAAATGTAATTGAGAAATGACATATTAGGATACCATTTCATTAATTATACCTTTTTATTTTGTCTACTTATTTAAACAAAAAATCAAATATTAAATTGGAATTTTATAGGTTAAAAAATTCCCCTTTTTATTATCACCATCATGTAGATCCAATATTGACATTTATTTTACATTATTTTTTCTATAGCTTTTGGAGTTTTGAATTTTATTTTACCCATTTCTTGAGCACCATAAGATGGATTATTGGACATGTAGACTAACATTATTTTTGTTTTGTTCATTCAGAGATATTATTATTCTATTGTGCTTGAATCTAACCCCTTGTGGATATTGCTCTTATTATGCCCATTATAGATAAAATATATGAGATGTTTCTAAAAGGGCCTTGTTTGGTTAGAGTTTGCATGTGTTGTTCTCCCTCATCTTCCATGTGGCTCTTATGTGTCGATAGTTGCAAAGTCTCAAAAATATTATGAGTGGGGTATTTTTTTGTTATTTATCTAAGTTTGGGTAGGTTGTCAAACTTCTAGAGTTTTGAAGATTCCTTTTTAGGAATGTCTTTTCAACTAACTATATGATTTCGTTTATTCTTATCAAGATACTGGATTTCTTATTCATGCATTATATTCCTTGTAAGTTCTCCTTCACCTGTTTACCTTGTTGGTATTTCAAAATTATCCAACTTGGCATCCCTTTCACTCATTCCTCAATCTTCCTCTTATCCTTCTCATATTTTTGGGCATTCCCTAACCTAGGTACCCTTTTCTTGATCCTCACGATTGTTGAAACCCCAATTCCTATCTCTTTGCACTAATTAAGTATCTTTCTAGAGTCAAAGGTTCAACCTTCTCCTTACTTGATCCCTAACACTTTTCAAAGTTTTATCCCTTTATGATCATGCATTCAAACTTATAGTTTTTTAGGTGTACCTTGTTGGAATTAATGAGAAGTAGTACTGAGAGGGGAGGGGTGAATCAGTACCTCTAAAATTTTTAGCACCTTACACAATTTATCATTAGTAATCAATCAATTCAAGTTTACCAACCATTATTGTTATACTTTCTTATGTATCTAATGTTTGTACACAATCTTTAATAGTTTTCAATCATTCATAGAAACATTCATGAAATTGACAAACACATAACAAAAGATATGGTATCGCAGAAAACTCATGTTAGGAAGTAAAAACTGCAATGGGGATGACACCCACAAAACTTCACTATCTGCAGAATGGAAGGGAGCCGGTTAAGGCTTACAATTTGATCACTTCTAATGATCTACCTTGTTAAGAGTATTAAGGTGGAGACCTGTTAAGATCTACTCCGTAAAGAGCTTTAGCAACACTGATTTAAGTGTGCACTCAGTTATGAGATTTACAATAGGACAGCTAAGCCCACCTTTCTTGAAAGGATTTCATTAGTGTACTACACTTGTTAGAATGAGTACAAATGTTGACCTGACTATATGCAATCTACTATTGCTGATTTACAGATCCATTAAAGCCTTTTCAAAATAATATCACCTTGAGTGATTGATGAATACCTTTTCTCTGCTTGTCGATAGCCTCTATTATGTTCTTAAAAACTGATTAGATTCTATTTGTGTTCTTCTACATGAATTCTCTGTCTGGTCTTTAGTTTCTCTTCGTGGCTACTATCTTCATTGAACAACTTATATTCTCAATGGATTGAGCACCTATTTATACAAGTATTTGACCTATCTTGGAATTTACTTTTTACAATGTTAACTCTTAGATCCAAGGTTTACAACTTGACCTTGATCTTTAGTTTGCATGTTTTAAAATAGTCAAACTAATTAAAACAATAACAATTACATTGCTTCCTCCACACATAATAGATTTAAAAGCAAATCAAGAAGATATAATTACAACTTCAGTGATTTATCTGACGTGGAAAGTCAGATCTACTTTTTGCGGTATGTAATTGATTGTCGGTTCTTGGTTGTCGGTTTGAACTTGCAGTCTATCGGTGTTCCTTGACTGAACTGTTCGTCGGGTTCCTCTCTTTGCTGATCTGTCGGGTAGCACTGTAGTTACTCATCGGGTATCTTTTACCTTTTTGTCATTGGATAACACTTAACAGTGTTTGTCGGGTAACATTGTCATCGGATAGTGTTGTGCCCTGTTTATCGGTGTAGAGTAAACTGATGGTGCAGATCATGTTTTTATATAAGTATACTAATGGAAAAAAATAATGCCTTTAGTACCTATCATGTCTTCCATCCAAACCCCAATTCCTGGACACATTACATTGATTTGTACCTTTTAAAGTTGGATTTCCAACCATCCCTTTACTCGAGCAACTCCTCCTTGGTATCTCTAGTCCCCAACTTTCAATGATTCCTTAAACATGTATCTCTTTAAATTCAAATATACAAGGATACACTTAATCTAGTAGATGGTATGAAAAATCCCAAACCCTAGTCCCCAACACTTTTCACTTGTTATCTCATGATTACTTGTTTGAACTTCCCCAAATTTTCATACGTTAAATAATGAATCC
This sequence comes from Thuja plicata, assembly GCA_018584345.1. Classification (NCBI taxonomy): domain Eukaryota; kingdom Viridiplantae; phylum Streptophyta; class Pinopsida; order Cupressales; family Cupressaceae; genus Thuja; species Thuja plicata. The sequence goes on from MU228409.1 coordinate 2,688,315, forward strand.
TTTGGTGCCTTCAATCCTTCATTACCAATAACTTCCTTCAAGTTCCCTTTTAAATTCAAAGTTGTAATGACCACCATACACATTTTCTTGAAGGTGATGTATTCCTTGCATCCAATCATTGATGCCCCAACAAAGGGTATGCATCATGAGGTATCCTTGACAATTAACTGCCAATACTCTAAAATTCTCGTGTCTTTCATTATTAAGTACCACCTACCTCCCTACATGATTGAATTTTCCATTAATGACCAAACAGGGTTTTGTTATAGGTCAGATAGGAAGCTATCTCTCGTGTTCCTCAATACATCCAAATATCTTCACTCATAATTTCAAGCATGACCCAAGGAAAAGAAACCCTTGATGGGTATGAATGATCATTATAAAATGATGTGATCATGTTTATTCTCCCAAAGTGATACAAAAGAGCTAGAGATGTAATAGAGGAAGAAGCTTGCCAAATAGAACCTTATGATTCATAGGTTTTATCTCTACATGTAGAATATTGATATTGTAATGATTTGGGTTCAAACCTTGGAATAACAAATAATTAAAGGAAGAATTGACCTTGATTGAGTGTCTCCTTGTGTACGGTGTACATTTTTTTGATGTGTTAGCAACTAGTTGGCTAGTTATATGATTATAAAATCCTTAAAAAGCTTTTGTGAGGTATCAATCAATATATTAAATGAAATTTATGGGTATTCTCATGGATAACTATAAATAATTTATTTTATGGTGAAAGAGAGATGGACTACTCTAGCTATCAATTCAACTAGGAACAAACCTTCTTTCACTAAACATAGGAATATGTTAGTGAACAGATTTGTCTTTCTACAAAAATCCTTTTAAGTTGAATCTATCACCCTTAAAAGACAAAATATTTCTAATAGTTGGGTAAGTATCTTTTATGATCACTTCTCTCTGAATTTTATAACAGGTACAACTCCCTAATAAGATATTCAATGAAATGAAATAACGATTCAATCGGTTAGCTTTTGACCAGAAAGCTTATAAAGGCTGCAATATCATTCTTTGATGATATGCTTCTAAACAAAAATGAAGGAAATAT
>MU228409.1:2698430-2709521 GCA_018584345.1 Thuja plicata
CTCTGCAACAGACTTCTTCTTAGAATCTTTCTTCTGCTGCTTATCAGAGGAACCTGCATTACCAGATGGTTTAGGCGAATTAGAAACAGAGGGGGAGGAAAATAAAATTGAAGATTTAACTCCAATTTTTTTAGGACTAGACTGCTCTCTTTTTGCCTGCAGCTATTTTTTAGTTAATTTAAGAACATGTTGTGTTCTACATTTAATTTCATCTTCCTCCTCCTTTGACCAATCCATCTTTATCTCTTCGGTGTCTAGAAGTCTTTTAAAACTGGGTTCGACCAAGTTAGAACTGTCATCTGTTACCCCCTCTATGCTGAACTGTATTCTCATGGACATAATTTGGGAAATGCAAATTCTTCTATGGCCTCTCATCGTGACTTGGGACTCATTTGCACAATCCTCCCAAAAATCCTCTAGATGGGGAATTCGAAACATGCGAGATCTAAGACCTAGGTCCCGCTAGCAAAGTTTTTGTTATCGAAGCCTGTTTGCTCTATATAATACTTGAAATCAAAATGACCAAGGTCACTTCCAATACTTATTGCATCTTTGATAGTCAGGCATGAAAACTTTCCTAGCTGCAATGGGAAGATTTTATCCCCTCTTTCCCCAGGAAGAAAACATTTAAGCACAATAGCAAGCAATCCATACCAATCAAGTAAATGCATCCATCAAGATGTGGTAGAGCTCTGAAGGAGTCAAGGACAAAAGATCTTGAAGGATTCGATACAATTATGGATGGCTAGGTAGAAATTACAACCACTTAGTGACTCCTTGAATTAGTTAAAGAATATTTATCCTTTCATTTACTCACCATGTCTGATGGTAGAGTAGATATAGGAGAAAGTTTCAATATGAAGCAATGCTGGAGTAGAGTCCTACTCTATTTCAACCTTCTTGTTTATATTTTTCATGCTTTCAATAAAATCCCTCCTATTTGTTAGAAGTGGAGTGATTGTAGTGGTTAGTTAGTTGTAGCTTTTATTTTCTATAAATTCTTCTAATATTTCCTAAAAGGTTGTTGATTGAGAAATAATGAAATTTTGTTTTACTATTCAAGTATTTGAAATAAGACCAAGTTTTTCTATCTTTATTATCAACATGAATGGATGATGATATTATTAATATATAGTATCTAAGGTTAAAATTAATCACTAGGAAGACTCATCCAATGGGGACCCCTTGGTGAGGATTTTGTATATTTATTTCTGTATATTTTCTTTCTACTTGTTTTCATTATGTTTCAAGTAGTTTAAGAGTTCAATGTTCTTGCAACCACATAATTACAATTTTGTGACTGTTCTTACAGACAAGGAAGAGCATAATAGTTATCCTTGTTAGCTAGAAGATTTTTTGTTTCATGATGAGTTTCAATTATGCTTCTCTTTGGAGGAATGCAGTTAGAGTATATTAGGTGTATCTCCCTTATGTTGCTCAGCTCAACACTTCATTTGTTTAAGATCAGGATAGAGTAGTTCCAAAAGCTCTTAGTACACAAAAAATAATGTCCCATTTCAATTCATAAGTCTCTAGGTTGATAAGATAAATGAGCTTCAATGATGGAATTTGATGGCTACTCAATAAAGACATTATGTCTCTAAGTTGAGGTGTTATGTCCACTTGTCCACCCATTGAGTCCAAAATATAACTCATAGAATATAAATCTAAGAAAGAGAAGGTACAATGCATTTTTAATAATAACATCGCTATGGTTCGTTAGGGTTGTCCAAGGTTCATTAGATTCATTTTGCTTATGTAGAATATTTTACTAAATTAATACAATTCACTAATTTGTTTGGTCAAGAAACTTGGTCTTGTCATGGCTTCGGAATGTATGGGTTATGAAGATGATGGGAAAATCTGATTCAACTACCAAATAAAAGAAGCAAATATGTTACAATGAAAATGCATCCAACATTAGAGTTCATGTCACTTTCATTGTTCAATCACTTTTAGCCAGTATTATTTCTTTAATACTGATTTTTTTTTATTATAATTTTGCTATCTAGGTATATTTGAGAGTACTAGTACATGGAGTACATTAGGGAGAGACGGTATTAGGGGCATATGTATTAGTTGTGTATCTAGGATTTCTTGATAGTATTTATGTATTTATACATAATGACAAGGATATAGTTGTATTGATGATATATGATGTATTTGTGCATGAGGAAATGGGCATGCATAAGGACATGAGCTGATTTGTGCCTATTTAGAGGCAAAATTTTGTACAAATAAATGGTCGGGGGCTATTTTTACCTATTTAAAGGCTAAATTTTGTATGTATAAATTTTGTATTGTTTGATTATAAATGAATAAACAAAATTATGTGATGATTTTTTACCAAGCAAGATACACAGATGAACAAATCTCATGTTTATGACCTAGTTATGTATGTTATTGAATGTCACCTCTATGTGCAATAATAATTATGATTATGTACCTTCACGAATGATAATGATTAGGATTGTCCTAGGTTCAATAGGTTTGTAGGTTCATTAGGGTTTCCCTATTTTCATGATTGTTACTTGTCGACATAAAAGAGAACATGTTAGACGTAGTATAGACATGTTAGACATAATATAAAAATGTAAGACATAATATACACATGTTAGACTACAAATAAGATGAAAAGTAGGCTACCTTGCAACTTTTCATTGCATGTCTCTAATGATTTTTACCTCAACAAAAAAATAATTCCCAAAGAAAATGGTGAGCCAAGTCTTGAAAATATGAGATATGTTATTGTAGAAGGGACTCGCGTGATTTTGTAGATTCAAATGGATCATTTGTATGTGCCTTGAATTTTGAGAAAAAACCTGTCAAATTTTGATAATTGTTTGAACATAGGGCTCTTAAGGGATAACACCACTAGAGTATGGTACTAAACGTCTGGGTGAGTTGGCATGCAATACAAGAGCATCCTTGAGATAATTTTCATTGCATATCTTTGATAATTTTTGTATTAATAGAAAATTTATTGCCATAAGAGAATGGATATGAGCGTTGAAAATATAGATAGGTTGTTGAACAGAAGACTCACATGACCTTGTAGGTTAAAATTATACATTTGTATGTGCCACAAAAAATTTAAAAATATCACATCAAAGTTTGGCAATCTTTGAACTCAGGACACCTAAGCGATAGTGCCACTACGGTATGGTGTTGAACATTTAGGAGAGTTGGGAAGTAATACAAGAGCATCCCTATTAGACATGTTGGTGTTGACAATTTATTCCCATAATAAACATGATGGAAATTAGACTACTTTAGAACTTTTCTTTGCATGCCTCTGACAATTTTTCATCAACGAGAAAATTGTTTTGCTAAACAAATGGCTCTGATTCTTAAAATTCTAAGATAAGTTATTATAGAGGGGCCTCACATGACCTTTTGGGTTGAAAAAAAATATTCTTATGTGACCCAAATTGTAAGAAAGACCAGTCAAAGTTTGAAAGTTTTTTTAGCCTTAGGCACTTAAGGGATAGTGTTGCTAGGGTATGGAATTGAATGTTCAAGAAATTTGGGATGCAATACAGGAGCATCCCTATAAAAAATTGCCTAAGATGATGTCTTGAGACTAATGGTTGTGCCCATGATGAATAAAACTGAAATTAGGCTAGCTTGCAACATTTCATTGCATGCATCTGATTGTTGGAAATAATAGGTACTGAGAGTGGGTGAATCAGTGCTAATAAAACTTTCATACTTCTACCAATACCTTTGAACAACAACAAAAGAAACTTCCCAACTATATAGAATTAAATTGTAAGTATAAAGTAAAAGTACAGTGAATGAAATAACAACACACGCACACTCATAACACTTAGATGTTTATCGTGGAAATCCTTGGTCAGAGGGAAAAACCACAGTGGGGGTGACACCCACAATCTTCTCACTGTAGTAGAAAAGAGTGCTCTGTTAGAAGCTTACAATATGTCACTTTATGGGTGACTCACCCTATTAGGAGTGAGTGATACCTTTTTAGAAGTATCTAAATTCCTATTACAAACTACCTTGTTAAAGATTTAATCTCACTATTATAGTGTTCACCCTATTAAGGGATTTACAAGAAAAAGTCTTAATAGAGACTACCCTGTTAAGGGATTTTGTTTGTTGAAACTATTAGCAATACAAAAAATGAATTGACCTATGAAATGCACTTAAAATGCTAATCAGATCCTTTGATGCTCTGTTCTATCTTTGAACTCTATTCTGAATCCTCTATGTAATCTGCTTTGCAATCGTTGTCCAAGTTCTAACATATCACAACAACTTCATATTTTTTTTCCATCTATTGTCTTGTACATATGTTTAACAACAAATATCCTCTTATAGCCTTTTACCTTTAATTACAAACCTAATTAGGGTTTCGGTTTCTCTCCAAAATTGCTTTGTTAGTTACAACCAACTCATAGAAAAATTACAATCTCACCGTGTCATCCATAACAAACTTCAAGTTGTCTTCTCCAATGTGAAATAGTTCTTAATTATTATTGGTCCAAAATGTGCCTTGAATTCATAATCAGATTTATAGACAACTACCAATCAATTGACTTACTCAAGTCTTGAAACAATGTAATACGTTTTTCATTATTTGCAGATTCACTGAATCTTGCTCCCTCTTAACCGCTTTAATTAATCATGCAAATATTTTCTTTAACCTTTAAATTTTATCTATTTAGTGAACTGACTGGTTGGTAGGATGTTCACTAATGTCCTTTACCAGTATGACTTAAGTAGCACGGTCACAAATATTAGTCACCTAGAGTCTCTGAACATTTCAGTGTACCGATAGTATACTTGACTTCTTCAACCGATTTGACCTTCACCTGTTCTCATGTTCACCTATCTTTGTGTTCACCTGTTCTACTTAACTTGTAGTTACCGATTGATTAAACTATCTATCGATTGGTATAACTTCATGTACTCACACAAAAATTTACTTTCCTATGTACTAGATTTCTAGCAATGACAACCATACCTATATGTGATCATCATTAATGTCAAATATCATCATTCTGATATCATCATTCTCCCCCTTTGGAATTGATAGCAAAAACTTATATATTATGTATACTATATACTCCCCCTTTTGAACGACTTGTATATTCCCCCTTTTTGGACAATATTGCCAAAAACTATGATAAAAATGTATATAAAAAGGTGTTTAAGCTTTATAATTTGTCAAATACAATCTTGAAGTGTATCTTGCAGTACCAAGAAACTACTCCCATGACTCTTTTAGTGTTGTCAGGGTAATTTGATGTTTGTTTAGGCCTGAAGCCAGATCCTCCATATTGTTAATTGTACTCATGTTAGGAGTACCTATCAACACTTCTGCTTTCTTAAGATATGCTTGTATAATTTCCATGTGTGGAGTTAAGAATCCTTGTAATTCTAACAATGTCATTTTTATTTTGTCCTCCTCTTCCTTAATTTTTATCTCCTTGTGTGTCAATGATTTCAATTTTGTAGTATGCTCCATCATTGAACTGGTCAATAGGTCCAATTGATTAACAAGTGTAGTCAATTTTGTTGCTCACTCTTCCTTCTTTGTCAAAATATCTGTAGTGAAGTTGTTCGGAATAGATATCTTACTGAATATTTTTCCAACTTCAAGTAGTGATTGATTGAGTTCTTTTACTAGTTCAAACAATGAAACTTTCTAGAATGGTAATTGCATCAACTAAGATCTTGAGTTGACCAATCATGGATGATTCTTCTGATGACATTTAACTGATTGAATGTTTGAAGATGTTAAGTTGATAACCGAAATGCAGAAGGATAATGCAAGACATTAAATCAGTTAATGGATTGTATTGTCATTGATGTAAACTTGATATAATCTAATTAGTTATAATCAAAGTGTCAAAGACTTCAGAGAATCAAAGAGATAAAGATTATTCTTTCTATAATACATAAAAGACAAGCATTCACATTGTGACTGCAAACACCAACGGTCAGTGGAACCTGACGGATAGAGATCACCGACAACCAAGTCACTGTGATGCTCGAGCAAGAAAATCGATGAGCATTATTGACAAGCATAATCACAAGAAACCCCGACGGCCATAAACATAGCGTAAACTGACGGAGAAGCCCGAGGGGAACTGGAGTGTTGAATTACGCTATCAGAGAGTTAAAACAAAAAATTACTCGAGTTCACAAATGAAAAAAAGATGTAGCTGTCAGAGCTAAATATAGATTTAACTGGTAGTTATCATTGTTTTCATCAACAAGATAAGCTAGAGATAAGTGATTGATTTAAAGCTGATTTGTCCAGTTGGCAAGAAGATCTCAGTGATATAAAACAAGAGTTTTGCTTTAAATCTAATTGACGAGAATTGTGGATCATGCCAAGATCAAGAAGATCAAGAACCTAAAAATGGTGATATCATGTCTATTTAAGAGACAAATCAATTCATTACGAATTGGTGTGGGTGAAGGAATGAACAAGAGGATGCTGAAGAGAAACTTATGAAGAGAAACTTCATATAGTACTAATCAACAAGCTAAGGAAAGAGCTAAATAATTCTACGGACACCGAGCTCACTTTAGAAGAGTGAAAATTTTGGATTACCGGTCCCAAGTGGTTTTTTGCTTAACAGGGTTTCCACGTTAAAAATCCATGTGTCAATGTGTTTATGAGTCATTACTTTAGTGTTTTGCATTACACTTACCTTAAATGGATTGATCGGTATACTCTAGATAATTTACTGTCTTTCAGTAAATTGACAGACTGATATTCGGTAAATCTATAGTAGAAGGTTTTACAAAGCATTCCGAGCAGTAGTAATTTGATATAAGTATTTAAAGGCATTCATCTTATAGGACTGAAGATAACTAGAGGTATAATTTTGTGGTACTAAGATTTAAGGGTTGATTATTGGAATAATTTTAAGGCCACTGATTCACCCCCCCTCTCAGTTATTACTAACAATTGGTATCAGATCTTGTGTGCTTAGAAAGGGAGTTTAACAGCTCAAGAAAAATATCACAAGATGAATAGACGAGATGTGCCCAAGTTGAATAAAGACAAATTTGCATCATGGAAAAGCAGAATAAGACTCCACCTATCAGGGATTGGAAATGATATTGTTCAATACTTAGATACTGAATATGTGTTTCCTACATGACCTCATACAGAGCAAAGGCATAAAGCCTAAGAGGGAGGTTTGATGACCTAAGAGTGAAAGAAGGAGAAAACATTACTCAGTATAACTGCAGAATCAATGAGGTAGTAAATGCTATCTCAGGAGTTGGAGGTGTACTTGAAGAGGAGACAGTGGTAAGAAAAATCTTAAGAACCTTATTGCCTATTTATGTTATTAGAGTTTCTATTATTCAAGAAATGAGAGCAGTTGCAAACAATACAGTTACTTTAGATAATTGGATTGGTAGACTAATTTCATTTGAGATGAATAAATTTGACAATAATGTCTTACCATCCATAGAATCTACATTCAAATCTTCTCTAAAGATAAGTAACTCAAGTCATAGACATGCTGTTAGAAATGATAGTGACAATGATAATGAGGATCAAGGACTTGACGAGATTGAAGCACCAATGGCCAGAAGATTGCAGAGAGGCAAAGGAAGATACAAAGGTAAATTACCACTTGTATGTTTCAATTGTAAAGAGGTTGGACACTTTGCTGCAAGATGTCCAAACTGATAAAAAGATGATAGAGGAAATGACAGACCTTATGAGAATAAGTTTGACAAGAGTGAAAATAGAGAATACTGGAGCAACCAACAATCTGACAAGAGAGATACCCGAGACTACAAGGACAAAGGGAAGAAAGCATGTTACCTAGATGAGAACAGAGCTGATGATATTGACACCAAATCAGAAGAAGACATTGAGATGGTATTTGTATCCATGAAGGATTATTCAAATGAAGATGAAGAAAGGTATGTAGAAACTGCACTCATACCTAAAGTTAGTGAAAATGATGTCTAGATCATAAATAGTGGCTGCACTCACCATATGACCGGTGATAAATAAAATTTTGAGACTTTTTAATACTATAATGGTGGTTCAGTAAGAATGGAAAATGATACACCTTGTCTAGTTGAAGGTAAAGGAACCATAATGTTGAATAACCTAATTAAATGTGAAAATGCTTACTGGGTTAAAGGACTGAATTACAATTTTTTAAGTGTTTCTCAGTTGAACAATTTAGGTCACAGAGTAGCATTTGAAAATAAGAAGGCAAAGATCTTCAATGAATCAAGAAGGTTGATTGGTACCAGTGAGCAGATAAAAGGTAGCCTTTTCTATCTTGATGACACTAACACCACTTGTTTTATGGCTAGAAATGAAGACTTATGGTTGTGACACAAAATATTGTGTCGTGTGAACTTTGACAACATGATAAAGATAAGAAACAAAAGGAATGTCAGAGCCTTACTGACAATGACTAAGCCCGAGCATATCATGTGCAAGAATTGTCAAAAAGGTAAGATGACAAAGTCTAGTTTCAAGAGCAAAACCCATACATCTACTACAATTCTAGAATTAGTCCATACAGATCTATGTGGACCAATGAGGACAAATAACTACTATGGAGATAGGTATTTCATTCTCTTTGTTGATGATTTATCTAGAATGATGACAGTCATGTTTTTAAAAGATAAATCAGAAGCAATTAAGATGTTTAAATGGTACAAAGCAATGGTAGAAAAACAAAGTGAAAATAAATTGAAATGCTTAAGGTCGGATAGAGGAGGAGAATTTACTTCAAATGAATTCACTGACTATTGCAATGAGCATGGAATTAAAAGATAGGTTTATGCACCAAGGACACCACAACAAAATGGAATTGCTAAAAGGAGAAACAAATCAATTGTTGACTGTGCAAGAACATTGATGATTGAGAAAAGCATCACTCAAACATTTTGGAGGGAAGCTGTCAGTACTGTTGTCTACACACTAAACATAGTATAATTGAAGAAGGATACAAAGAAGATACCATATGAGCTTTAGTATGGTCATACACCCAATGTAAGTTACTTCCAAATCTTTGGTAGTCAATGTTATAAATTGAAGGATGATAGAAATGGAAAACTTGACTGAAAAAGTGAAGAAGGTATCTTCCTAGGGTATTCAACCAAAAGAAAGGCTTATAAATGTCTTAACAAATCATCTAACAAAATTATTGAAAGTGCAAATGTGAAAATAGATGAATTTGCAGAAAAGAATGACAAGGAAAGAAAAAAGGAACCGAAGAACTACAACAGGTTTGTTTATACATAACCTGACACTCTACCCAAGCAACAATGTTTCACTCCCAAGCATCACAACATTGCACCCGAGCATTAGGCTGCAATTACCAACGATCAGGATAATACTCAAGATTATGTTTCGAACAATGGAGATGAAAATGAAGGTGAAGAAGATAATCAGAATGATGAACACAGAGTTGAACCAAAACTTGACAAGTATGTCAGAAGATGTCATCCACAGAACCAAATCCTAGGAGACAAGAAGGCAGAACAAGAACAAGAAGTGAGTCACTTAACACCAGATGTTTACTTTGTGATTTTGAGCCTAAATTTGTTTATAATGCACTTGAGAATGAAGAATGGGTCAGTGCTATGAATGAGGAGATAGAACATATTGAGAAGAACAATACATGGACACTAGTACTGAGACCAGATGACAAGAATGTCATTGGCACAAAATGCATATTCATAAACAAGCTGAATGAGAATGGAGAAGACACTAGAAACAAAGAAAGAATAGTATGCAAGGGATATGCATAAGAAGAAGGTATTGATTATGGAGAAACCTTTGCACATGTTTCTAGACTAGAAGGAGTTAGAATCTTACTTGCTTATGTGATGGCATGTAACTGATTGAATGTTTGATAATGTTAAGTTGAAGATGATGCAAAATATTAAACCAATTAGTGGTTTGTATTGTCATTGATGTCAACTTGATATCATCTGTATGGTCATGTACATAATGCCAAAGACTTCAAAGAAAATGGAACAGAGGTTATGCTTTTAGCAATGCATAAAAGTCAAGTATTCACTAAGTGACATACCACACCGACAGAGTGCACACCATCGGTAAAGACAGAGATAAAGTCACAGTGATGCCCGACAAGCAGAAGACAGTGTTTCCCGAAGAAGAAGAATCACAAGATGCCTGATGAGTTGAAAACAGAGTTGCCCGACGAGCAAGATCCAATGATGCCCGACTGATGGAGATCCCAAAGCTAACTGAAGTTACATCGATGGAACTGGCAGTTGTCATCGGCGATGAACTGTAGAATTGACCAACAGAGCAAAGAGATCAGAAAATGACAAAATATCTAGCTGGCCGAGCTTAAGGATAGACTTAACTAATTTTTTTATTTGTTTTATTCAACCATAGTTAAGAAATTGATTTATACAGTTGGAAAGAATATAACTATGAGATAAATTAGGAGTTAAAGCCGTAAATCAAATTGGCTGGATTGTTTTTCACGCCAAGAATCAAGAATCAAGAATCATAAATAAAGGAATATCATGTCTATATAAGAGACAAACATAATTCATTTCCGTAATCAATCAGATACACGGGGGAGTGAATTGAAAGAAGCTGTTGAAGAGAAACTGGTGAAGTATAAACTTCATACAGTCCTGATCAATCAAGCTAAGGGAGAGCTAAAGAATTCTGTAGACACCGATGAGCAGTGAAGAACATCATCACATAGCAGAAAGTGTGAAGCACAAAGGAATTGAATTGATACATTGATCGGAGAGGTATTATATGTAAATAGATCTGAATATCTGCAATTCAAAGTTGCATTAGAAATAGGTCATTGTGTTTCAGTTTAACCATTGAAGCATTAAGTCTCTTAATAGAGCAAGACTTAACCGTCTTATATAATTGAGGTATATCCTAACATATTACCAAAAAGGTTGATTCATGATAGTAGCATCGGTCTTACGTAAATCCTATTGATAGTCTAAGAAGGAGGCTGATTCAAGGATGGTAGTAAGATTAGCATAAAGCCTATTGACAGTCTAAAGGCTGATTCAAGGATGGTAGCGTAGATGCCAGATACTAAGTGACAATCTATGTATAAAAAT
>MU228409.1:2753667-2818712 GCA_018584345.1 Thuja plicata
ATAAGGGCTATTTTGTACAAAGCTACTATTTTTGGAAACTTACTATTTTTAGTAAGTTGGTCATTTGAACTCAGAATGTTCTAATTTTCCAGGTGAAGGTTCATCTTAGTCATATAAGAATGTCATTCGAATTTCATTGCCAGATCATTTGTATTGGCGAAGTTATTAAGGATTTACTATTGAGATTTTAGGGTGCAAAACCTTTGAGCTCAATTTTCAGGACCTTAGAGGCTCCGAATTGAGGTCGAACCCCTAGCTGATTGGCACTTCATGAGTTAGGCACTGTAGATCGCGATCTCCACTTTTCGGAAAGTGGTTATAATAGCCAATCGTAGCTATGGTTCAAAAGTTATGGCTTCCGGAAGTTGGGTTACCTAATCTCATGTTTTGTAAATATTTAAAGCCAACCCTTTTGTAATAAAAGTGAAAAATAATTAAATGCTAAGGGTAGTCGGCCTTAATGGCTAGATTTCTGGAACCTTCTCGGGCGGTGGAAAATTGCCTATTTAAGGAAGGCCCGTGGTGTTGTCTAGGGCAGTTCTGGGTGGTTATTTGAGGCTTTGTCCTATAGACTATTGTAAGGGATGCCCATGTGGCTTTTGATATTGTAATTCTAAAGTTTGTAATTCCACATTTGTGGAGCCAATAAGAAGCCAATTTTCTGTTCTTGCAAATTTATGTTTTTTCTCTTTGTTTCTGTCATGTGTTTGTGGTATTAAGGGGAGCACCCCTTCATCAATAGGATTGGACTTAGGATAGTCTATGGGGGAAATTTGAATTTTGGAATCTCTAAAAAATTGAATAATGTCAAAAGAGATTTTCTCCTTACCTGGTTGTAGAATTCTTACTCCTTGATTGGCTTCCTTAGAGTTTGAAGTAAATGCCTCATTATTCTTGGGTGAAGATGTGGCAATAGGGCCTTTATCTTTCTGACTCTAGGTTAGGACTGTATAGGAGGTTTCATCTATGGTAGCATAACATGTTACTCCTTGTTCTGAATCTAATTCATGCTCTAAATATAAGTTTTCAGAGTCACCATGTGAATATGAATCTGGTTTAGCTCCAGACGCTCCAGCATTCCATTCATCAATTTGATGCATTTGCCAAACACGGGCTACATCGGGACAACTTTCTCCATCATGGTCTGTAGTTAAATGGAAGGCACACATGTTTCCCCTTTTAGGAGGAGCTTCTATAGCTAACCTCTATGGTGGGGCAGTCAAATGTAACGTCTTTCCATCAGCATTCCTCCCTTCATTGCTTCTTCCAGGTTGTTCTTGAAAGTTTCGCTGATAGGGATTATTAAATCTGGGAAGCTGCTTCTTGAAAGTGATGAATTAATTGGATAATTTTTTAATCATCTCATTTGATGATGTGGTGTTACTAGTACTGGTTCTAGATTGTATCTCTCTTTTCCATTTTCCTATTGATATCATGTGATCCTCTAACTCCACCGCAGTCCTTTGGGCAAGGTCCAGAGTGGCAAGATTTGTTCTTCTCAGATCATAACTGATGTTGAGAGGCATAGCACTTATGAAAAATGTTTTCAAATTCTCAGTAGTAGGCCTGTCGGCTGCAGGGATACAATTCACAAGCTTGTTAAATTAAGCCACAAAATCTCTCATACTAATAGAAGGCTCTTTCTTGATGGAGGTCAACTGTGTTAATAGTGCATGTTCATCTTCAACAGTTTTAAATCTTCCTTCAAAAAAAACTCTCATAGAAGCCCAATCTGTGATACAAGAATTGGGTAAGTGGTGAAACCAATCGACAACACCTTCAACCAAGGTTTCCATAAATAATCTGATGGCCACATCTTCTTCTCGCACTGTTAAGATATTCACTGAGGCAAAGAATGCAACAATGCGTTCATCGATAGATACTTTTCCATCTCCAGAGAATTTGGGGAAATTATTTCTAGAACCTGAGGGAAGTGGGTTATATGCTACTAATTGTAATGGTCCAACTGCAATGGCCCAAGGAAGTTCCATAACTACCGAAGGTAGATAGGGTGTTAGGTTGACAACAGGAGGAGCAACTACTCCGTGCAACGTTAACACTTGACAAGTAGCAGGCAAAAGATTTGATTGTTTAGGAGGTGAAGGAGGCCTACTTTTGCTCTTAATATTTCTGTTCTTCCAACGGGGTACTTCAAGTAGAGCAAGATCAAGGTTTGCAAGTCTCTCAAAAAATGGGTCTATGTCACCTTCCTTCTTTGCACTCCTGAGAAACCTCTTGGGCTCCAGGGTTCCAACTAGTCTTCTAGTCTGGCTTCACGTTGTGACCTTCTTATGTTTCTCCATTGGATGGATCTTTCAAGTGCTTCTTCTCTATCTTCTTCATGTTCAAGCCCTTGACTAGTGTTCCTATAGTGCTATGTATCTCTTCTGTATCTCCAGGAAAAAGTGTTCAATGAGGAGATGAGGTCCTCTTGATCATCTTGGAATCCAAGATTCAGTTGGAGCAAAGGAATTATGTTTTCATGGGGAAGAACCATCTTTCTCCATGATATCTGGTATAATGACTGTCAGTCCCCAGCAAAGTCGTCAAAAATCTGTTGGTAAACAGATTGTTCTTTTTTCTTTAACTCTAGAATGCCCAAAATATCTAAGAACAATCGAATACAACAGTTGGGAAATTGTGGCCAAAAAAATAATTTCCCTCTGAATTTAAATGTACAGCTCCCTTAAGTAAATGATCTTCAATGAATATTTATCTTTCTTATTCTAACAGGGGTATGTTCTTGACCCAAGAACAGAAGAGGTAAACCAAGCTAAACCTAGACAGGAAATAGCTCAGGCGGATAAATTCAATTCTAATTTCAGTCAGTTTCAAGATTTCATTAATCACATGACTTCTTAAAACTGGAAATGCAATAACCAATAATGAAGATGCGAATGCAAGACTTAAAGATTTAAAGATGAATGACAATGAATCAATCCATTTCATAGGGACATCTCCCAGACTTAGATTAACACTATATTTCCCCCTAACGACTGCGTCAAATCATAACACAAAATTCTGTTCAACCAAAAACTACAATTCTAAATATAAAGAAACATTCAAATTTAATGGATAGATAAATGTAATGCAGTGGAGAAGTTAAAGAAATTGCATTCAGACATACAAATTTGACTCAACAAAATGCTATCTTTCACACCAAAATTTAGTCGACCTTTGTATTAACTTTCAGTATAGTACATATAGAGTTTGAGTCTTGACCATTACAAAAAGAGTAACCGAAATGGTTCAACTTCTTTTAAGCTGAAATGATAAACAAAGGTTTATCCATTACAATATCATCAAAATTTGGCACAAAGGGGGAATTTATCTAAGTTTTAGTTTCATTTCCTTTGCCTATTTTAGTCCTATAGGCGGTGAAAGCTGTAATAACTCAGATGAGCTCTTCGTGCCTGTTGACATGGACATTGGTATATCAGATGAGCTACCTGGAATGTTCTTTGGCCAGGCTCTTAATTGCATCTGTCTGATCTTTCAATTATTCCATGGCTTTATAGATACATCCACTCAACTGCTGGAGCTCTAGCACCTTGTCCAAATGAGTGGAAGACTTCTCTGACAACTTATGCACATAATCAAAATGTGATTTCTGCATATTAGCCAATCTGATCATTTCTTTGCCCCGTCCACTCGTCTGTGATTCTGTGTGCAGACTTTGAAGAATCTTAAAGTCTTTATTCTACTTCTCCATGATATTAACGTCTATTTGTTGCAACCCTGTCTTAGCCTGAACGATCATCTCAATTTTAAACTCTAGACTTTGAAGCCACTCGATTAGAGCTTCATCTCCTTTCTACAGAATCTTGGCTTTCAATGCCTCCTTGGTCTTCATCTTTATTTCCACATGAAGTGTCACTATGAATTCTTGATACTTCACCCTCTTAAATGCGAGAGTTTGCAAATTCTTCTCAATATTGTTCCTTTCTATTTCTAGCCTTAAGAGAGTGTTACCCAGTTGCTCAACAACTACCAATCCTTTAGATTCGAGTCTCTCAATCAATCCTTTTTCAATCTGCGTGAATTTCTTGTCCTCTTGCAATTTGGCTATTATGGCTTGATTCTCCACAACACTGAGATCAAAAGTGGTCTAATTACTAGGAATACTAGCAACTGGAGTGACCAACTATCAGATGAAATTAGTCAGTTCACTTTCAGCCTTAAGCTGTACCTTAGCTATTTTAAGTTCTTCCAACTCTTCTTCAATCACTACATTAGTGGATTTCCACCAATCCACTTTGGTATCATGTCGAGCTAAGCCCGTGTCCAATGAGTGCTACTCAAAATATGAAGGGGTTAAATCTTCAAACCTGCCCTCCTTCATGGGTTTCGCTACCTCCATAGTGAAGTGCCCAGTTTCTGGATCCTGGCCCAATGTGGACACTGTCTTTACTTTCTTAGCTTTTGTTGTAGTGGCGCCGGGTTGCAAGGCTCGAGCTAAAGTATCTTTTCTAGGAGCTCCTTCTTCTACTCTCTTTCTTTTGCATTCCAGATTGTTCTCTATCCATGACTTAGCATTGGTGACCTTGGAGGCAGAGACCAACTCCTCTATAAATAGTTTCCTAATAACTAGAGGAGTAGACTTTGGTCTTGAAGCAAATGGATTTATGGAGGTAGGGGAAGAGGACACCAATCTGATGACCTGAGCAGTCTCTTGTTTCTTCTCAACCCTCTCATCTAATTCTATGGTTGAGGTATTGGAGGTATCCTCAACCACCTCTACTACAACAGGGGACCCTCGCCTTGGAGTATCTTGGATCAAAGTGCCAACTGATGTGTCTACATCGACTACTTTAGCTGATTGCTCAGGTCCTGCACCTTTGGTGGGTCCTTCTGTCGACCCGATATCTGGAAGTGGGCCTTCTCTGCATGTCTTCTTTGGTTGAACTTCTTTTTCAGGAGGTTCATCGCCTCCCCCGGCTGGCTGAGATAAACCTTTGGCTGTAGTTGGGATTTTTAACTGAAGAAGTTGTTGCAATGTTCAAAGTATATTTTTTTGGGGTTCTTTGAGTAGGAGGCTTCCTTACCAACCTCTTCCTTCTTCCTATAGTTCATTCAACTCTTTACTCTGTTCTTTTATAGATCCCACCCATCAAAGTCTGCAAATCATTGATAGCTTTCTCCAGCATGGGATTGGAGCTTATGGGGAGGGGTTTGATCTTCTCCAAATATGTATCATCATACATGTGTTGGCCGTCATCTTCTAGTCCCTCAATCACAATGTTAACCTTGAACTTTTTTATATGTTCAATAGTTAACCTAGCATAAAACCTTTCTCTGGTCTCCAAGTCATCTTTACAATTAGCCTAGTAGTCTTCAATATCATCAACATGACGAATTGAATGACTCAATTGCATATGGTCTTAGGCATAATATATAGGGTTGTAGAGTGGCCTTAGAACATCATATGTCTCCAACTGGAATCTTTTGATGAAAGTCTTCAGAACATTCTTTGCTTCAGACCGGGATGCACAACTGTAAGCTCCAATGGCCATCAAGAACTCATAGCCTTTTTTCTTAGCATCGAAAAAGATCAGGTTCACTTGGAGTGCCTGCCTCATCACCTCGATCAACGTGATCATATCATCGGGATATCTGGGCAGCTTCAAAGGGAAGTCATTAAAACTTGCAAGATGAATATATGAGAAGTCTGCAAACTGAATGAAAAAGCACCCAAACTGGCTGATAACAACAATGGCTTTAGGAGAAAATCTCCTTTTTGGACAACCCTGCAGCTCCCTACACAATCTCATCATAAATGTATCGTTAACTATGAGATAGTCAGCATAACTATTGTGTAACTGTAAATAGGGGAAGAATTCATAACTCTTAACATCCTCTAGAAATTCCCCTAATCTAGGAAGCCCTGGCCAAATTTGAATTGTGGCCAATATATACATTAAAATTGAAGACATATAGAATTCATTTTGATGTTTAGCTCTATCTAGGGCATTGGCCAGATTTTCACTTACCATAAATGCCCAATCAATAAAATGGTGTTGAGAACAAATCACCTGTACCAAGAAGAAATGATGATCCATGAAATTAAGTGCCTCACTCTCACCTCTGATCCTATGAAGTAGCACCAGGATGTCTATGATTTATGGATTTAGGTTAGTTCCATATAGTGTTTTTGGCAGCTTCCCTTGGGCACTTCTAGGCCCTTGAAACCATGCCTTCATTATCTCCTTCTTTCAATATGACTTCTTTGCTATATATTCAGTCACTGCCCAACTGTATGTCATTTCTGAATACTCAACTTGCTCTGGGATGCAAAGCGAGTTCTGAACCGATTCTCTATCAATAGAGAGTAGCACTGTGTCATTGGGAAAGAGGGTTTTCTTGGTATCTGGGTTGTATCAAGCTATGCATTATCAGATCAATTTAGGGGCTTGAACGGCTATGGGAAAACTAGTGGCTTCAACTAATCTGCTCTCCTTCAGCTTCTTAATGATGGGATGTATCTGGTCCACCTTTATCCTGCTCTAAAAGTTCTGCATATCAAAGAACTTCAGAGATGTATCTGAGAATTTGTGCCAGTCGGATGTGATTCAGTTCATCCCGTCGAAACCCATAAATCTAGTAGCCATCTTTAAAACCTAGATTTTGAGATTAAGGAATTTGGGGATATGTTTTTGGGATGTAAAAAGCACAAAAAAAGTATTGCTAAGGCTTTCAAATCGAACAGTTCATAAAATAGATAGTAGCCTCCATTTGCAACAGTTCTCTGATTTTATAACTTTTGAATTCCTACCGTTTAGCGGCCAACTTCCCGCGCCACACAAATAAAAAGACTTAAGCATTAATGAAAAATCCCGTTATGATTCCAAATGACTTTATTTGAATTAATGAATTTACTTTTACAGGCCATTAAGAAACATCCTTTCACTGTAGTAACCGTAACAGTAATATTATGGAGGCAGTGAAAAATCACTTTTTTGCTTCCCTTTGGGTGGAGAAATACTTTTCAGGTTCTCCTGACTCGAAAATCCACTGAAGGAGGGTTTTAGCATATCGAGATGCTAAACTAATGTGCTTGATTGTGTCAACATTCTAAACGCCTCCAAACACCTATAAGATGGATCCCTTTCCCAAGTGTTTCCATTTTAATGATCTGGCGAAAAGCATACTTTGCATGTCGAAACTCGCTTGTTAGAGAAACAGAGAAGCCATTTTCCGCTTTTTCACCAGTAAACTTGCAACTTGAATTCTTCCCCATTCAATCGATCCCCTTAGCTTGAAATTTCTTTAATCTGATTGCCCAAGCTTCCTTATTCCCAAACTTCTCATTTCCAACTTTCACTGACTCTTGAAACTTTCAATTCTTCTAATTACGGGAAATCCCCTCTGGAGGTGATTTTCTGCCATGGAGAAGCTCAAAAATGATTTTCCGGCAAGGCTGCAAAATGAAGTTTTAAGGATAGATACTTCAACTACACATAATGCCAATGTTAGAATCCTTTGAAACATGATCTTTATCAGATTTGGGAACCTAACCTACCCAAAGAAATATGATTTCAGACCCAAATTCCCACCGGCTCACAAAGGGGAGGTCAATTTGGGGAAATCCAATAAAGGTCTCCTAGCCTAATGGGATAGCTAGACTTAGACTTAGGACTCATATGAAGTTTTCAAATTAATACTACACACTGAACATCCACTTTGTCTCAAAGGTATGCAGACCAAAAGTGCGGCAACACATACCAAAAGTGTTCCAAACTTGAGTGATTGCTTCTTGTATGTTTGAATCCTCTTTAATTTTTCCAGAAGTTGTGACCTCACCATCTCAGCTAGGTCATATCTTGTTCCTTCCTTCACTCTCTTGTAAGCTACGTGACTAGCTCCATAGGGCACACTATTCAAGCGACTAGATTGATAAACTTTATACTGGATAACCATTGCTGCAAAGTGAACTTCTTGATCTTCAATATAATTAATTGTAATTTTTATGTGATCTTGTTTAGACTTTGTGAGATGTACAACCATCTTTGTGGATATTTTCCTTAGGGTACAAGGTTCCCCATTTGCTGAGAATCTGATTATCAAATGTATCAACTCCTTCATGATTTTGATTGGTTGCTCCAGCCATATGAATTGGTCATGAAAATGACTCAAGACATATATAATCCATTCTTCCTTGATAATATTAGGTAAGTATAGAATATGTGTCAAACCCTTTGTTTGAAGGTGTTTGAACTCATCTTTAAGTTCACCATCACTGCACATTGCTGAATACTCCTTCTGTATCTATTCATTGCCTAATTCAACAATATTGCAGTGAATGAAAGTTCTTACATCTTCAATCAATACAACTTGAGGTGGAATTAGGGAGGGCACCAATTTTGTTAACTTCCTATGCCTTCAATGGATGTAGATTATGTCCAGGTTCTGCCTCCTTAGATATCTTTATCAATGTAGGTGTAGTAATCCTTGACGTCGTATTAAACCAATAGATTTCTGCTTAGTAGCTCAAAAACTCAAAATTCTTTCTCAAGTGATTAACGCTCTGCTTAATAAATCAGTTAGGGATTTTGAATTTACAATATGAATATCTGTAATTGATTAGCTCAAATAATTCTCACAATCAATCTCAATATGAAATCACTCTTTACTCTTGT
Source organism: Thuja plicata (assembly GCA_018584345.1). Classification (NCBI taxonomy): domain Eukaryota; kingdom Viridiplantae; phylum Streptophyta; class Pinopsida; order Cupressales; family Cupressaceae; genus Thuja; species Thuja plicata. Next base: position 2,762,304 of record MU228409.1, read on the forward strand.
AAACTATCTTCAAAATTCAAGGAGCATAATGAATAGGTTTACCTCTAATTTATTTGCCCAAAAAGCTAACCAATGACTAGCTAAAATAATAAATGCAGTTCACCAACACCGATTAAAACTTCCATCGATTAATGCAAAAAGTGGAATTAGCACATAACTTTTGCAAATGATAAAATCGGTGATACATAACAACTCATCTTTATGAAATTCACCAAAAATAACCTCAATGCATCTCATTATGAAAATATATATTACCGCTCATCATTATAAGGGACAGGTTAGATATAACAATGAAAAATAGTCCCTACGCAAAACTTACTTTCTTATTTCGAGGATGAACCCCCCAAGCCAAAGGATATAGGGTTGCATGTCAATGCATTGGAATCTTCTTTACTTTCTTCTTTCTTCACCCAAACCTTTTTCATTGCATTCCTCACTTCTTCGGTATTAACAATCTTTTTTCCTTTCTCATCTTCATTGCTTGGTGACCAGTTCATGTATCTACAATATCTTGCAAGATGTCCAATCTTATGAAAATAAAAACATGTCATACCTATTGTACTCCATGGTCCAACATTAACTCTAGGTTTTCTCAATCGACAATTCATAGCAACATTTCCATAATTTCCAAAAATAGTGCATGAAACATTCATGTTACCTTCTCTTCTTAGAACATTCACCAGTTTGATAGGTGTTGTTGATCTGCAATGTTCTCCCTTATATCTAAAATTGTTGCATGAATAATAATAGCCATTGAAATTCCTTTCATATGATCTATTACTGGTTCTTGATCTACACTCATAAGATGAAGTTCTCTTTATATCTTCAACAACCCTCATGCCTTCAAGTACTTCACGCATCCTTATAGCTTGACTTTCTTGTTCTCTTTTCATCTTGGATGCTTCATCAGTCAGGATCTTGTTCTTTTCCATCAAGTATACTATAGCCCCCTCAGCTTCCTCTGAGTTAACACTACCTTTAGATAATTCCTCAATGACGTCTAGACTATATCTCAAATTTTCATATAATTCTTTCCTTTTTGCCAGAGAAGCCTTAAGCTTGTTCTTCCATTCTTCAATCATCTCATTAGTTGTAGCCAACTATCTTTCATACCTATAGCTCTCCATCTCCACAGATATACTCCCCAAGTTGTTAAACTTTCCTTCTAGAGAGTCTAAGATCTGATACCAATTATTGGAAAAAATAGGTACTAAGAAGGGGGTGAATCAGTGCTAATAAAACTTTCATACTTCTACCAATAGCTTTGAATAACAAAAAAATAAACTTCCAAACTATATAGAATAAAACTTTAAGTGTAAAGAAAAAGTATAGTGAATGAAATAACAACACATGCACACTCATAACACTTATATTTTTATTGTGGAAACTCATGGTCAGAGGGAAAAACCATGGTGGGGGTGACACCCACAATCTTCTCAATGTGGTAGAAAATAATGCTTTGTTAGAAGATTACAATATTTCACTTTATGGGTGACTCACCCTAGTAGGATTGAGTGATACCTTTTTAGAAGTATCTAAAGTCCTATTACACACTACACTAGTAAAGGATTTAATCCCACTATTACAATGTTCACCCTATTTAAGGGGTTTACAAGAAAAAGTCTTATTAGAGACTACCCTGTTAAGGGATTTAGATTGTTGAAACTATTAGGAATACACAAAACCAATTGACCTGTGAAATGCACTTCAAAATTCTAATCAAATCCTTTGATTCTCTTTTCTATCTTTGAAATATGTTCTTAATCCTCTCTGTAATATGCTTTGCAATAGTTGTCCAAGTTCTGACATATAACAAAAACTTCATGAACTTTTTTCTTCTCTTGTCTTGTACATATGTTTAACAAAAACTATCCTCTTATAGCCTTTTACCTTTGATTTCAAACCTAATTAGGATTTTTTTATCTCCAAAATTGCTTTGTCAATTACAACCAACTCATAGAAACATCACAATCTCACCGTGTCGTCCATAACAAACTTCAATTTGTCTTCTCCAATGTGAAATAGTTCTTCATTATTATTGGTCCAAAATGTGCCTTGAATTCATAATCAAAGATGCACACAACTACCAAGAAATTGAATCATTCAACTCTTGAAACAATGTACTACATTTTTTATTCTTTATAGATTCACTGAATCTTGCACCATCTTAACTGCTTTAGATAATCATTCAAAACTATTCTTTAACCTTTAACTTTTACATGTTCACTAAACTGACCGGTTGGTAGTATCTTAACTGATGTCCTTTACCGATATCACTTAAGTAGCATGATCACAAATCTTAGTTCACCTATAGTCTCTGAACCTTCCAGTGTACTGATAGTATACTTGACTTCTTCAACCTATTTGACCTTCACCTGCTCTCCTATTTACATGTCTGTCTGTTCACCCGTTCTACTTAACTTTTAGTTACCAATTGAGTAAATTGTCTATTGGTTGTATTTCTAGTTTTGTAGCCTACCCAATAAAATTTTGAAGTTCCTAGTCATTTCTGTGCTTAAGAGTTGAAAGTCATGTATGAAATTGCTTATATATCTCTGCAAATGATGATTTTAGCCATAAACCTAGTGAAAAATGTCAAAAACCCTAAGTCCTAGGGTAACCTCCATTCAAAAATGCAAAAAGCCCAATATCTCACTCAAGTTTCTATTTTGAAGTTACTTTTTTGCAACTTAAGTTCTAAGATTAAATCATGTGCTTTTAAGTTAGTCGCTTAGTCTCGTAAGCTAAAGAGAATATTCCATTCTATTTAGAGACTTAGTGAAAAGCCTTTCTTGCATTATCTCCTGATAAAAAGAATATACCTTAGTGGATATGGAGATTTAGCGACAACTTTCCATCTTAAGTTAGATCCTACGGTGGTCAGGAAGTCTCTGAATAAACCCTGTAGTTTGAAAATCATCTAGCGACACTGAGTTTCCACAGTCGCAAAGTCTCCTGAACAAACTAGAGTTAAATGCCAGTTTTAGTATTAGTGTTGTTGCCTGGCCGTGAAAGAAATCAAGGGTTAAGTTAAAAGTCAAGATACTTGGCGACAATCATTAGATGAAAAGAGATCCAACGACAGTCGCGAGGTCGCTGTAAAAGTTTGAAAAGTCAAAGGTGATCCGACAATGAGGAGTCAAAGGGATAAATGAGACACGTGTTCATCAGTTGCGTAGTCTCTAATAAAATTTTAAAATGAGAAGTACACCTGGCGACTTGGAGATAGCAGTCACAAAGTCTTGTGAAAAATTAGGGTTTACTTTTAAGATCTGGAGACTTCGCACGGACCGTTAGATGCAGATGAAATAAGATCAATGGTTGTCGTGTTATATCCAGATGAAAATAATAAAGGTGAAATTATTAAGTGATTAAGAGATAAAGGTATTAGTCATGTTGTCTCCAAATAAATCATGAGTTAAGAGATTTTCTCGGTGACAAAGAGATATAACAGTCGCCAAGTGTCTAGAAGTAAACCAAGGTTAAAGATCAGTTAGTAGATGGCTCAGTCGCGGTGTCTTCGAAAGAAATTGGGTTAAGTGAATTCATCTGGCGACAAGGAGATAACCGTTGATCAAAAGGTTGATTGTGTGGCAGTCACCAAGTCTTGATATAAAACCATAGTTAAAGTAAAAATTCAACGACAAGGAGATTGCACAGTCACAAGGTCACTAGAAGTAGAACCAGAGTTAGAGTAAATACTTTTCTTCGACGCCAGGATGTACAGTTGCCAGCCAATAGAAATTTAGAAAGTTATGACAAGTGTATTAAAAGGGTAGCTGAGTTGTATGAGAGATAGCCAATCAGATCTAATTGGATCTTGTTTTGAATATAATATGGTTTTTTATCATAAATCACTCATTCATATTTGATTTCCTGTCACTTTCAGAGGCTATGGCTAGAACAAAAATTGATTTCATAGCATGATGAATTGAATCTAGAAGTGATTGGATCACAATTATGTGAATTATGCATTGATGATTCATAGATAAATAGGGGTAAATGTTAATAATTTCTTCTTGCCAAGAGTTTATTGTTTTCAGAGCGAGAATTTGCTAAGTTATCAGTGTGTGCATAAAATAGAGTTTCTTAAATTTACAAAGTAAAATAAGCTGATTTTCAGTCTAGAAATTGGGGAATTCAAGTGGTTATCAGTGATCCAGAATAGATTGAGTGATTAATAGTTGGAAGTATTTGATTTGGAGGATAGATTTATCTCAATATCAGTGAGATAAATTGGAACAGAACAAGTAGGAAGGATGAGTCAGGCGATGATTGTAGCATCTACCAGTGGAAGAAGTGGTGATGCTGATGATGACATGAAAGGGAAGCAGAATTATTCTGAAGAATTCATCTCTTTGTTGCCTGGATAAAGCCAGAATAGAAAGGTAAATGTTGATACTCTCATAGATTATTTTCACTTCATTAGGGATGCTAAAAATCTAAGCTCATCTGGTTATTCCCTTTTCATTTATTTTTATAATAATAGTGATGAAGTTGTGCCAATTTCAAACCCATGGACTTGTGGACTAGCCAAATTAATAGTCCCTGACATCTTTGTAGATGCTGATTTTATCTTAGAAATGGCTAGTAGGTATGATGCCCCAACCAAAAATATAAAAAGGGATGATGGGAAATCCCTAGTAACCCTAGATAGAAACTCATTTATGAAAGCATTCAACGTATATCATCCAATGGCCACAGAGATAAATTTGAAGAGTTTAGAGAATAGATATACTAGAGAATCTGGGATTGCATCCAAATTGATCTAGGAACATCACGTGCCAAGAAGAATGAAGAATTACATAGAACCCATCCCAGGGCCCAGGGACTGCCCCATATTACTACAAAGACCTCAACTTCTATATGAAGTATATCTCCTATGCATTGTGCAGAGTGTTGGGAAAGGATGGAGGACCCGAGAGAATCACCTCAGATATCCTTATGATGGTCCTAGATATGCACAACCCTCATAATAGCACCAATTATGAATATATTCAATATATAATCGATCAAATGCATCAAGGATTTATTGATATCCAGAACAAGAAAGACAACCCCAGATTCATGCATTATTCCATTTTAATGCATTTGATTTTATATTACAACTTTCCTATTATGAAATATTAGTATTTGAGGCCTGAGAGGTTTCATCAAAATCAGGCCAACCCCATTCAGTTTTGGTTGAGAGTGTGCAATTATACTTCCAGAGAACAGTAATTCTATACTTTTGAGAACTGGATAGTGTATCCAATACTTAAGTGTTTAGGAGTAAACAAGACAAGGCTACTAGTAAAGGTGCTGCAACTATTAAGGCCATGCTAGTATGTTGATAAGTGGCCAGGAGACCACAACTGGGGAGACTTCTATTATGAGAAGAACTTCACTTTGATTTGGGTGTATGGTTGTACTCACCCACCCCATGTTCTACCATTTCATGTGCCACCCAGGATTACTACAACAGAATTTATCAGACAATTGATTTTGGTAGACAAGGAGCACCTGGCTCCTCATAGGAAGGGTACATTTACCCCAAGATAGTTTAGGATCTATAATTTTACAATTGGTAAAATGGAATTAGATCCAATAAATAATTGGATGATCCACTATAGAATGAGTGTAGCCCTCTATAGATATATAGATACAGAAGGCTTTATATCGAGTGCCAAGAAACTATTGACACCCACCATTCCTTACACAAAAGATCATGAGGAGTGTATGGAAGAAGACATCATAAGGAATATATTAGAGGATGAGGAGGTTGATAAAAGGGTTGAAAAATTTAATGAATTGATGGATTTAGAGAGGCAAGTAAAGAGAAAAGGCATCTTTTTTTGGGGTTTCTTCCCAAACTTTCCATACTTGAAAAGGATTGATGCCATGATTGAGTCTCATACTCTATTATGCAATCAACTAGAAGATGCACTTGTAGTGCTAGAAAAGGGCCATAAAGGGAATTCATCATCAGAGTATGATGAGGAAAGTGATGAGGAGTATTTAGTTCCTAGCTCCCCTCTAGTGAATCGAGAATTTGTTGAAGAACAAGCAACTAAGGGTGAGAATATAATTAACATAACAGAGGTCCCAGAGACTAAGGTTAATAGTGAGCCCCCATGAAAGAGACAAAAAATAGAAGCAGGGGAGCCATCACAAAAGAAAGAGAAGAAGAAAGCTAGAATTGGTGCTCTTATCACTGGTGATATAGCCTATGACCATCAGCTAAGGAATCATATAAGAGAAGGAAAGAAGCTGCAGGAAGATGATGAAGAGGAAATAGAGTTACCTCTTATTACATGCACTGATGAAAGATTGTTATATCAAGATCAATTTATAAAGGATGATAATTTCATCAAAATAAAAGAGTTCAAAGAGTTCCCCATTTGGAATAAACAACAGAAAGTTCATGCACAACTGCATTTGGCAAGTGGTGATCCAGTAACTAGTGAGGCTTTACAAGTTTTGTAGGATTATGATCCTGAATCAGAACAAATCACACTAGAGGAAGCAAGGAAAATGGTAAAATCCAGTGGGATGTTGTTGGTAGAAGGATGGGATTTGGACTCTGCCTTCATCATAGATCAAATAAGGAAACAACCTGATGTAAAGTTATCATCAGAGACAGATTGGAGAGATGATCAGAGGATTTGGATACAATCTAAAGCCCGAGCCTTAGCAAAGTGGAGCCTAGCTCCAAAAGATCAGAAGCCTTCATTAATAATCAGTCAAGAGAAAATGGAAGGAAACAAGATTATCTGGTCTATCCAGAATATAGGAGACTTGGAGATTTCCCAAGTACTCACCCATTTTGCACAGTTAAATGAGGCTAAGGCTGCCCAAATGTCTAAAAGATTTAAGAAGCTCACAAGTGAAACTAATGATATAGTCAAAGACAGGGAGTTGGCTCTGATCAAGATCAAAGCACAAGAGAAGTTGATAGAAGAGCTTACACAAAAAATTCTTGATATGCCAGAAGTTTTGCCTGTAGAGCACAAAGAGGGAAAAGATGCAGAAATCCAAACAGAGCATGTTGCAGTAGAAACAGGGTAGGATACTGGTGAGCAAAATAATGAAATTGTTTTGGGTGCATTGACAAAGATTTTGTAGCATAGGTTAGATATAATAAAGGATAAGATTGATATAGTATATGGAGCTTATGGAAAATTTCTAGGCCTGCAAGTGGAGGTTAACAATTTTGTCTCAATTTTGAACCTATATTATGCAACATGGTCTGGGAGAACAAGATTATTTGAAAGGTTGGCATCTTTGCAGCCTCATAGACCAGACCTACCAGAGGTAGTAACCTAGGTTGGGGTTGAAATAGAGGAGATAGGAGCCACCTTGTCCTTTTCCAAAGGAAAGGATAATCAGATTGAGGCAAGATTGAGCATGTTTGGACCTAGCTATAATATATTTATGCCTCCAATCAGACCAGAGGACAATCAAATCAAGCCACTAGGGGTATGGGGCTCATAATTTGATAGTGTGACCTAATAAAGAGGTATATGTTTCTGACAAGGGAGAACCAGATATGGAAAGATACAAAAAAATTCTAGATGAAGCATTTAAGGCAGAAACATATTTTAATAAGTTCATCACAGATGTTAAGAGTATTACTGATGCCATGTGGGAGAGATGAAAGACCCAGTTGGAGAATATACAGAGCTTTGAATGGATGAAAGAAGAATATGTTACAACATGGGACATATTAACAAATCCCAAGAAGAAAAAGCCTATCACTATTGACCTGGACGTCATGGATGAAGAATAGGAGGACACCTGGCACCTGCTCTTTGAGCACAATAAGGTTAGCTATCATGAAGACAAGTGTAAATTAGCCTGTATTGGCGGTCACTAGATCTTGTTGCAAATATCAGATTTTTACCCTGAACATATACAGACAAAGGCGCCAAAGATCACAAGAAGACAAAGAATAAATCAGATCTTATTCTTCATTTTTTCCATCCACCGCTTGGTTCTTTCCCATCTTTTGTCCTTTATGTATTTTAGGGTTAGGTCTTAAAACCATCCAAAGCTTGTAGCATCCTTACTTCTTAAGGATTCCAAGATGGTTTAAGCCTATAAATAGAGCTTATTGTAACATTTTGAAAGATGATGGAATATAATTACAAGGCAGACTACTACAATTTTGTTTGAGCCTCTGTACTTTTTGTCTATTGTATGTATTTTGAAGCAGTTTGATATTAGTAAAATACATTGAAATCTATATTTTATATCTTGTGTTGTCTCTTTTATTTCTATTCAAGATTTTATGTGTTTATTTGTAAGACATCTAAATAAATCAACTGCAAGGTAGTTGTGCAATCATTTGTGAGGTCCTTCAAGGAAGGAATAATTCTTTCATATGATTCCTGAAAGCTAAATATTGATGTTAAGATCTGATGAACAAAGATATAGGAGTGAATGGATAGTCTGTAAGGCATGCTATCTAGGTTGCAATTATTTTCATTAGTCACCTAATTGTGGATTTACATTCAATTTTGACTCTGTAGCCCATAGGACCAGACACTGATTTATAGGTTTGCATGTAATTGTTCAAACATCCAGCATTTAAGAACAATCATTCAAACACATTACATTTATAAAAGAGCATAAATTCATAAGAAAATGTACTTACAAAGTATACAATTCAAGTCTACTGATTCCTTTAAGAGAGAATCAAATAGGTTATCCCTCCTAAGTTCATAAGAACCATAAAAGGAAGAAGGACGAGAATCCTTATTGCATTACTATTTTTTGTTGTGAAAATACTAGTTTGGCTAATTAAGCTCTGTATCAGATTATTCATAGTCACTTGCATAGTTATCTACTTATTGATACAGTAAAAGGCATTCAACAAGTTAGTAAGAAGATATAATCCACTATAAAGATATTGTTAATCAGTAATCATTCATAGGTAATTCCTGCCTGAGTCCGTGGATGTCAAAAAAGAAGGAGGATCATATCCAATCCTCATCAATTAGGCTTTTCTTGCATATAGATTATTGAAAATATATAAGAGCAAAGCATTCATACTGGTTATAAAAGATACTTGCAAGAAAAATCCCTAACACTGTCTACTGATTGGTATAACTTCATGTACTCACACAAAAATTTAGTTTCCAATGTACAATATTTCCAGCAATGACAACCACACATTTATGTGATCATCACCAATGTCAGATCTCATTATTCTAATATCATCCATATTAATTTTTTCATCAACTGAAAAATGTTGCCCTAAGAAAATGGCTCCGAGCCTTGAAAATATAAGAGTTTTCTATAGAGGAGTGTCACTTGACCTTGTAGGTTTACATAAATCATTTTTGTGTGCCCCAAATCCCATGAAACGACCTATCAAAGTTTGACAATTTTTGAACTTAGGGCACTTAAGAGATAGTGTTTCTAGGGTATAGTGTTGAATGTAGAGGTGATTTGGGAAGCTATACAAGAACATCCTTAGCATAAACCTAACTACCTAGATGTGTTGGCACCAATGGTTCATGTTTTTGAATGCCCTAGATAACTAAGAGGGCTTGAATTTATTTATAGATTAAACTTTTATCAATTTCATAGATCTAGATCTAGTAAATTAATTCTTTAACCACTCGGACAAATCAGATGTAAACATGAATAAGCACACATATGAATCATACACAATAAAAACCATGTTACTTCAAATGAGCTTTGAAGGTTTTCATTAGTATCCAAGCACTCAAATGGACAGTTGGTAAAAGAGTCACATACAAGACTAATCAATATAATCATCAAAGTGTAGAGTTTACCAAGAGCACTGATCACACACAGAGTTAATTGAGTGCAATGATTACCGAGAAGACAGGCTTTACCAAGCAGCAATTTACACCAAGCAGCAATTTACACCAAGCACCGAGAGACAACATTTATTGAATGGACCAGAGGCCACATAAAATTTTGTTATGGCACATCAATCTAGGTAAAAAAAAATTCTGACCTCAATAACGTTTTACAATGATCGAGGAGAACATGAATTATGGATTCACAACATTAATTGTTTATATCTCCTATGTTTAGATGATCAAGGTAAATTTTGTACATCGTTGATCTTAGCTTTTGTAAATTATTTTAAAACCCTAATTAGGTCAAGGATTTTTATATATGTAATGTTACGATGTCATTTACATTGTATGTTCATCAAATAATGATCAAGTAGCTGCCATACTACGGACATCAGAGATCAGACAAGGGTTTTAAGACAAGAACTACATTTCATAATTAAGTTTTTAGAACAGAGGCAAGGCTACCGAGAAGAACATAGCACAAGGTATTATCATTCACATTAAGGTGATAGATTTATAGGCACTTAAAGGATCTGTATCAATAATATAGAGATTGTAATTCATTCAGATCACACAACTTTGTTACTCTCTAACAATTGTAACAATACTGGAATCTCCTAATAGAGTACACTTAACCATCTTTGTAAAAATCTCTTAACCGAGTGCACACATACATTGTGTTGCTAAATCCTCTCACAAGGTATATCTAATTGATCTTATTGTTACTCCTAATAGGGTAAGGTCACCAGAAGTGATCAATCTTTGTAAGCTTTAACATGCTACTTTATTTACTGCTGTAGTGAAGTTTTGTGGGTCTCATCCCCACCGCAGTTTTCACCTTCTAACAGGGTTTTTCTGCGATACCAAATACTAGTGTCATGAGTACTCAAATTTGATGTATGTTTATTTTTTACTTTACATGCATTTACATTTTATCATTGACATTACATGTATGATGTATGCAATCTTTTCAGTGGGTTATCACAGAATATTTGGTTACAAAGATTTGTTTAAAAGTTTTTTAAGGGTACTAATTCATCCCTCCCCTCTCAGTACACAACTCTCCATCATCTGAACAATTGGTATCAGATCTAGTTCTCTTGTTTAGAAATTTTAATCATAGAAGAGAAAATATCTTATAATGGAAAGGTATACACTTGATAAAAGTATTGAAAATTAGAAGTTATAGTTGTGGATCTATGTCAAACAATACAAAGAAGCAAAAGAGAAACTCAGGGAGATTTTGATTAAGAGAAAGGACATGAAACTTCATTGTCATGAGATTGATTAACAGGAAGAAGAGAATCATGACCATTTGATACATCTAGATCTGAATCTGGTAGCACATCCGATGCATATGAAGGAATCATATCAAAGCTATCTAAGAGAAATCAACAACTTACTGAACAAGTAAAAGCACTATAGATCGTTCAAGATACACAAATGGTTAGAATGGTTGAAGTCTTCAACGATGCAAAGAAAGCTAAACAAGTAGAAGCATGGTTGTTGATGACAAAAGACAAATGACTGAAAAGTTACTGTATCGTCTTAAAATGGAAGCACTTCCATTTTGGTAGGTTTAGCACCTTCATTTAGTATGTTTGTATATTAGATTTGCATTTAGGATACATTTGTGCTTGATTCTACATGTTTAGGTGAAATTAAGGTTAGGATCTTATGGGTCCTCCTGGATTTCCCTCTCCATGGTTCTTTTTTCTAGGTAGGACCTATGTATTGGTCCTCCTTGGTCTCATCCTACTCTCTCTAGTCCTCTAGGCTTTCTTTCTAACATTCTGGAATGTTCCCTCACCTTCCTAGGTCCCCAGCTGACCTGGGAATCCCACAGATACTTTCTGGTGACCTGCTTGAAACCTTAGGTCAGGGTCAAGGTCGACCCTAACCTAGGTCAGGGTTGAGGTCAACCTTGATCTAGGTTAGGGTCGAGCTCAACCTTGACCTAGGTCAAGGGCGAGGTTGACATAGACCCCTGTTGATTGTTGGTCCCCACTTTCAAATCTGGAGCTTATCGGGGTCTGGATCTTAAAATAGGTCCCCAGGCTTAGATGCGAAAGTGCTTTCTCTGACATTTGAATTAATATATCCCCTCCTTGGTTGGTGATTGTAATTGGACCATGATTCAAGGTGAAATTTGAATTTGGGTCCCTTGCATTGCCCTAGGAGGCCTATACAGAGATCTCTATATAAACACTCTCTTTGGCCTTCATTTGATCATGAAAGAAAATCAGGAGATGACATGATGAAATGATGATGCAAATAAGCAAGAGGATGATATAGAGATACAAGCTAGGATGACATATCATATTCATTTCAAGCATTTTGGAGGACAAACTACTATAGATCTTCATTGAAACAAGAAGGTTCTCTTCTCTTTGGATCTACCATTCTCAACATTCAAGCATTCAAAGGACATTATCATGGGGTAGAAATTACAGATTGTGAGTTGATGGGAATAGTTTAGCCTTGGGTGATTGGTATGCTTTCTTTATCATATCCAAATCTATGCATTGCTTTCTCATTTCTATGTTATGTTAGGATTGTTAATCTAGAAGATTAGATCTTGATGTTGCATATTTTAAGACTCTTTCCAAAAGATAAATATACACACACATACATTATATATTTGGCTATTCGTGGAGGTGGAGACCACAAAAATGGGGGTTTGATATTTGTAGGTGTTGTTTTCAGAAGTTACAGGTACAAAATAGTAGATCTGAGACCAGATTTGGATACCCTTTTCAGCGAATTACCGGGATCTGAAAATAGATTCTCTGTCGAGGCAGCGCAGGTTAGGGTCGACATTATTGGGTCAAGGGAGACATTTGTGGGTCAAGGTCAACCTTTTTCTTAGGACAGTGTCAGATCAAAAAAATATTTCTGGGTTTTTCTTGTCTCTGCATTTTTGTTCTGGGTCATCCTTTGGATTTTCCAAAAACTCAATACATGCTTCAGAAAATGAGTTTTTCTAGATCTGCTATATTATGAGGTAGGTATCTTATCCCACTATTCTTTGCAAGTATTTCTCCATTCTCTATCATAATAATTAAATGTAAAAGACTGAAATTGGACTTAGGGTCTCTTTCCTTATGCAATTCTCATTATGCTAATCTTACTTAAGAGATCCTTCACAATCCAAATTTAGATCTTACATTTTGGTGAACCCGCGATAGACAACTCTTTATTTTTGGTGTTAGATTTACATTTCACATTAGATCTTGCATGCAAATAGAAGTATTTTTTCTTTTGTGCTCTTGCATTTATATTTCAAAATTCATAAAAATCACAAAATTTCTTTAAAAATACAAAAGCATTTACATTTTTCATTGTGTTCAACATGTATGATTTTTTTTTTGAATACTTTGATGAGGCTTTTATTACAAAAAATGATAGATCCCCTAATGAGGTACATGGTAGTGAGGATAAATTTTTTTTGAATAAGATCTCCATTGATCCTATTACTATTTTATCCTCCACAACTTCTCTAATTGAACTCTACCATAGGATGTGTGCATGGTTACCTTCATACTCCTCTATTTACAACAATTATACACCTACAAAGTCTTCATTTAGTGAGTGTGATGTTGCTTTGTCCTCTCTTGTATTACCTTGCAAGGATATATTAGAGAAATCAAATGACTTTAATCTTTCCCTCCATGGAGATAAGTTAAGGATTGATTCTAATTCTTCTCCTAATATATGTCTTTTCTATGAGCCTACTTTAGAATACAATTCTTTCTCCTTTAAGGATCAAGCTTTAGGCGCTCCTACAATGTGCTTTATCAATAGGGATGATAATCCTCCTATTTGGGTTGAACCTTTGGATTTGGATGTTGATTACTCTCTTCCTCATGAAGCCATTATGGGTGATTCTACCTTTTGGTATGAACCCTTGCATAAAGACATTGATTTATCTCCTCCTTGTGAAAATGCTTTGATACAAGAGGGTGATTTATTAATGGATGACATATTCATACATGATCATAGCTCTTTTTCTAAAACACACTCTCCTTATGTAGACATTTTAGAGAAAGAAGAAAACATTATAGATTCTTTACCTCCATTTGGGATTTCTTCTAGTAATGAGACATTAGTGGGGAATGATATGAATTCCCTTAATGCTCTCCCTCTTAGTGATGATCCTATGGCGAATCAAGGGCCTACCTCATCTTCTCCTAGAATGTATTCTGTTTCTCCTTCTTGTGAATCTATCGAACATACTAATGATGATTTAGTGACTACTGGAGTTCCATTGACTTCTTTTCATATGGCTTCTTGTTATGGTCATAGTTATCATTTACTAGTTAAACAAGGATTCCATAATCAAAGATGTGCTAAACATAAACATGGAATTCAAATGCACTTACAGAATGGGGGGCATGAGAATTCTTATGGATTGGGATTTAATCCTTAACAACACATCAATGATACCAACATCTCAAATAACATTTCAAAACATGATGACCTTATGAAGGACTTTGACCAAGAGGTTGTTCTTCCTAAGCTCCTTCGTGTTAAGATGATTACTAGACCTAAACACAAAAAGAAATGTAGTATATACTTTAAGATTATTCCTTTTTGTTTCTATTATAGATTTCATGATCACTCTAATGAATATCACGCTTTACATTATAAGATTAGGCAACTCGTTGATAGTAAAATTATTTATATATCATGTGGCAATGAGTTATATTTCAATCCTATTTTCTCTAAATAACACTTATGTTCCTATTATGGAACTCCATATTATGTAAGAAATGTTAGCCTAATCTTTGGGGGATCGTTGTCTTGCATAGTATTGTGAGCAATATAATAGGTCCCCTTTCATCCTTGTTCCTACACTTGGGGGGCAAGGATGCCGTATCCTTCTTTTCTGTCTTTCCGGGATCCACTTTCCCTTGGTTAAGCAGTATTTATCTATTATGTGATATCCAATCATACATGAAAATTTTGTTTTTCATTGAGGATCTATGTCTTTGATTATAACCTATTCCGTTGTTTGACATTGGGTTTCCATGGTTGATAAATCTCTCACCTTGGAAACTGAATAGTGTGCTATCCCTAATAAGGGTTACTTTCTCACTTCTTGCATGATATCTCTTTTCTACAACAAAATTTCTTGATATAATTTGATATATCCATTTCTTTCACCCCTGGGGGGCAAGGTATTCTCTTTCTTCCTCTATCTAAGGATCTACTTTCCTTAGCTTAGTGGCATTTTTTTATCATATAACACTATTTCCTTATAAAGATGTATGTTTTTTTTACTATGGATACCCTCTTATATAAGAGGTGATTGTCCTAGGTCATCCCCTCTTCTTTATTTTGAAAATTATTTTCTTTATAAACTCTTGCCCTTGCTTTTGGTTAGAGTTTGTTTCCTTCATTTCAATATTCCTCTTCCTCTTCATTGCAGGGGGCTAGATGATTGAATCTTTGGTCCCTCTTGTCTTAAGAAAATGACATTTTATCCTAAGCACTCCTCTATGGTGGGGGGTCTTATTGATAAGATCTCTTCCTTTTGAGGATCCTTTTTCTATAAGTGACATATCCATTTCACGATTATCTATGTTCTTGGATGTAAGGGTCAAGACTCTTCGCTAAGGATATGGTATACATTGTTGTTAAGCTGGATATCTCCTTACCTTGTGAAGTAGGTATCCTATTTCTCTTCCTTATCCTGCCTAGTGGGTAGTCATGATAAGGAGGGGGGCATATATAGGGTCTCCCTTGTACTATAGTTTACATTTATTTACATTTTACAACATGCTAAATCCTTGGAAGGTAACGCACATAAGTTGCTAAATCCTGAAGAGACACATTTTTACTTTTTATTTTTTTGCTAAATCCTTGGAAGGTAACACACACAAGTTTCTAAATCCTGAAGAGATACGCACCTTTTTATTTTACAATATGCTAAATACTTGAAAGGTAACACACACAAGTTGCTAAATCCTGAATGGACACGCATTTTATATTCCATAGTGATACAAGAATGTGGATCTATGGATATTTTAAAAGCTGTCAAAAGACGCATTACAATTACAAGCACAGTTTATGGGTGAAAATTTTGGGCTCTCCCTCCTTGGTGATTCATAGTAAGGTGGGCATCTTACTAGGTGAGGTAATCACTTTCCCTTCTCTCTCTTTCTCTTTCATGCTAGTAGGATTAGATCATGAAGCTATGTTATCTATAGTGTTGTTCTTGTCTTTTTTATGTAGCTACGTATGTTTCTATGATTGATTTCTATTTAAATTCATATCTTTATGTATGTATGTTGAGTTATAATCCTTGGTCTAGGGGCTCATGTCCTTGACTTAGTGATGTTCTACCTTGTTGCGATCCACCAATGTCTTTCTTCTAACTTTACCGTGAGCATGTTTGATTTCTATACTCCTGCTAAAGTGGGGGCTAAATGTATAGTCGGAAAATGGAATCACTTCCATGGTAGACTGGTTTAGCCTTATGAGTAGGTGTTTTGGGGTCATATAAAGCACCTT
The DNA here is from genome assembly GCA_018584345.1 of Thuja plicata. NCBI lineage: Eukaryota > Viridiplantae > Streptophyta > Pinopsida > Cupressales > Cupressaceae > Thuja > Thuja plicata. The sequence continues at coordinate 2,778,635 of MU228409.1, forward strand.
GAATGGGTTTCTAACTTTGACCTGGCTTTCTTCCTGTTCTGCCTCTCTTTCCACTTCTTTCCATCCAGTTTTTGGCATCCTGGACTGCAGATCTGAGGTCTTTGACCCCTGGGTCAGGGTCAAACTTTTGGGTCTATGTCAACCTCAACCCTGACCTAGATCAAGGTCAACCTAAACCCTAACCTAGGTCAATTTTTACCTCGACCTTGACCCAGGGTTCAAATCTTAGGGTCCCACAGTTTCCGAATGTCAGTCTTTGCAAAAAGTTATTTCCCGCTTCTGGGTTGGCTGTTTCGGGTTCTGAATCGATGATTCCTAAATTATATTTAACTTAGGTCCTCTCCTAGGGGCAAATAATTTAATGTGAATTTAATTCTCCTATGTCAGCCTCCTTAGAAGATTGTGCCCTAGTTTCATATAAAAGGAAGCCTTTCTCTCTCATTTTCTCTAAGTCTTCTAAGTACAAAAATCTCTAACCAAGATTTTGTCAAGAAGCAAAGAGTTCAAGCATCCATTGCTCTACATGTTTCCAAGATTTAAAGGTGTTCAAGTCTTCCTCCCAAGCCTTAAATTTTTCCATTGAAGATCAAGGATTCAAGCTTTCAAGCCTTTGAAGGGATTAGGTTCAAGCATTCAAGATTCATCATTCAAACCCTAGATCTAGCCATCATGGTGGTGTGATCTTCCTTCAAGATCCTTTGTGAATCCTAAAAACTCATTGATTCTCTTCAAGGTGGATTCCAAGCATACAATCATGGAGGTTTATGGTTTCTATTGATTCCAAGCTTTCATATTCACATACTTGCTACATTTGAATTACAATTGCATATCTATTTAATATCATAGCTTCATTATTAGAATCAATTCTACTACTTGCTAGCATTCTATAATTTATTAATTTCAAGGTTAATTCCTAAATTGGAGTTTTACTAAGGCAAAACCATCCCCCCCCCCAACAAAAAAACCTCTTTTTCTTGTAGGATCTTTGCATTGAGGACTTGGCTATATCCTTTTTATACTTTATGATGTTTTCTTACTTTAGCTTGCATATTCACGTAGTTTCATATCTAAGATAAAGTGGGGGCTAAATGTATCATCTTAAAATGGAATCACTTCCATTTTGGTAGGTTTAGTACCTTCATTTAGTATTTTTTCATATTAGATTTGCATTTAGGATATATTTGTGCTTGATTCTACATGTTTAGGTGAAATTAGGGTTAGGATCTTGTGGGTCCTCCTAGATTTCCCTCTCCATGGATCTTTTTTATAGGTAGGACCTATGTATTGGTCCTCTTGGGTCTCATCCTACTCTCTATAGGCCTTCTTTCTAACATTCTAGAATGTTCCCTCACCTTCCTAGGTCCCCGGCTGAACTAGGAATCCCACAGATACTTTCTGGTGACCTACCTAAAACCTCAGGTTAGGGTCGAGGTCAACCTTGACCTAGGTCAGGGTCAAGGTTGACCTTGACCTAGGTTAGGGTTGAGCTTAACCTTGACCTAGGTCAAGGGCAAGGTTGACATAGGCCCTTGTCAGGTGTTGGTCCCTGCTTTCAAATCTGGAGCTTATCGGGGTCCAGAACTTAAAATAGGTCCATGGGCTCGGATGCAAAAGTTTTTTCTCTGATATTTGAATTAATATATCCCCTCCTTGGTTGGTGATTGTAATTGGACCATGATTTGAGGTGAAATTTCAATTTGGGTCCCTTGCATTTCCCTAGGAGGCCTATACAGAGATCTCTATATAAACACTCTATTTGGCCTTCATTTGATCATGAAAGAAAATCGGGAGATGACATGATGAAATGATGATGCAAAAAAGCAAGAGGATGATATAGAGATACAAGCTAGGAGGACATATCATATTCATTTCAAGCATTTTGGAGGACAAACTACTATAGATCTTCATTGAAACAAGAAGGTGCTCTTCTCTTTGGATCTACCATTCTCAACATTCAAGCATTCAAAGGACATTATCATGGGGTAGAAATTACGGATTGTGAGTTGATGGGAATACTTTAGCCTTGGGGGCTTGGTATGATTTATTTATCATATCCACATCTATGCATTGCTTTCTCATTTCTATGTTATGTTAGGATTGTTAATCTAGAAGATTAGATCTTGATGTTGCATATTTTAAGACTCTTTCCAAAAGAGCAATATACACACACATACATTATATATTTGGCTATTCGTGGAGGTGGAGACCACAAAAATAGGGGTTTGACTAAGGAAAAACCCTATATAGCCACCCCAAACCCCTCTTTCTAGATATTTTCAGGTGCTTTTTTTGGAAGTTACAGGTACAGAACAATAGATCTAAGACTAGATTTGGATACCCTTTTCAGCAAATTACTAGAATGTGAAAATAGATTCTTTGTCGAGGCAGCGCAGGTCAGGGTCAACATTATTGGGTCAGGGGTGACATTTGTGGGTCAAGGTTGACCTTTTTCTCACGACAGTGTCGGATCATAAAAAGATTTCTGGGTTTTGTTCGTCTCTGCATTTCTGTTCCGGGTCATCTTTTGGATTTTCCAAAAACTCAATACAGAATTTAGAAAATGATTTTTTCCAGATCTGCTATATTATGAGGTAGGTATCTTATCCCACTATTCTTTGCAATTATTTCTCCATTCTCTATCATAATAATTAAATGTAAAAGATTGAAATTGGACTTAGGGTCTCTTTCCTTATTCAATTCTCATTATGCTAATCTTACTTAAGAGATCCTTCACAATCCAAATTTAGATCTTACAGTTACAATAAAAAGAATCTGAGATATTAAGACTTACTAAACATTATTTTGAGATCACCAATCAAGTGATTGCTATGAATCATGAGGAAAATCAAGTGAATACTGAGCTTTCTAGAAGAGTAGAAGACATTGGTGTATTGAAAGAAGAGAATGAAAAACTGAGAAATGAATTGAAGATTTTACAACAACATAATGAAGTGATTAAGGCCCTGTTTGGTTAGTGGAATTAGGGTGGAATTGGGTGCAGAACTTCCACTTTTTTCCCAAATCCACCATTTGGTTTGTTAATATGAAATTCTGATTTTGGACCCCAAAATCCAATTTTGACCCCAAAATTGGTAGCACAATCTTCCCACCCAATAGGTGGAATATGGTTTCATATTCTGGTTTTGGGTTTTTATAAAAAAAATTAGATAATCAGCACATCGTGGCCTATATGATGACGACACCTGGTTGTTTAGGAAATTGGAAGGTAACGACTGATTTGAGTGGCAGGGGTTTCATCAAAACTCTCAAAAGAAAAAGCCTCCTCTTGAGTAAGAAATGTCAACGTAGCGAGAGAGAGGAGGCGGAGGAAAATGACGATTGCCTATGGCAGAAGAGAATTCTGATGGGAGTGCGATGTAAGCCTCTGAATTTCTTAGGGCTTATCGTCTGTGATCAAAATGGAGAGAATTTTCCCCAATTTCCCCTATGCTCCCCTAAACTGGCCGACATAATCAAATGTGAGGCCTTGGATCTGGGTACTTTATATTGAAGAATGGGTCAGATCTAATTTTTAGTCTTTTTGGTGTCAAATCAATATCAAGTGTGTCATTCAAAATTAATTCCATTCATATGAAATCTATTTTAAAGCTGGAAAAATAGCGATTAGATTTATCATACATCGCACAAGCCAGTACATCAACATAGGTTGTGGAATTCCCTTTTAAAACTACTAATCATACTTTCTCAAAAGTCTTCAAATGTGTTCAACTCCTACAAATCTCCAGAGGTTGCATTATATATGTTTCTTGAAGCCTGTTAAGAAAACCATTTTTAACGACTTCATGATTTCATCTTATAATCACGACGCAATTAGTGCGAATCTGTATGGGTACCATTCACCGAGATAAGATTAAAACAAGTAAATCCATTGTGAATACCTATGACAACATTTCTCCATCTTACTCAATTGGATCTATATGGAGCCTTTCCAAAGATCGAACCATCAACCTTGTTGATCATCTTCAAAAAAATATTCTTAGTTCCAATTCTAATTTTGAAATTGACAACTAAATGTAGAAGATGAATTGTCTCAGTCATCTTTTGGGTCAACCAAATGGTCCAAACTATCTTCCAAATACACAAAACCAAAATTTCAAAACCTTATTTTGAGATAATTAGGTTTTGAGTCAAATTCTAATTCCTCAACAAAATGGGGCCTAAGAGATATGAAGAAAGTACTAAGAGAATGGATGAATTTATGAACTATCAAAGAAGACACAACAACAATACTAGATTACGGTATACCAAGTAAGGAGAATTGTCAAATCAAGCTGAACAAAGGAATGTATACTAAAACCCGAAGCCTAAGAAGCCCTCTTTCCATCACTGTGGAAAACCAAGCCACACATCAAATGTTTACAGGAGAAAAGTAAAAGGTATTCCTAGAAACCCTCCTAAATTTAATGGAAATTTCTATAACTGTAATAAGCATGGACATCAAGCACGTGAATGCAAATCCAAGCTGAACAAACCACAGAAGAAACCATACATGGATAAATATTGTCAAAATTGTAACATGCATGGTCACACATCACAAGCATGCAGGAATAACACAAAGCAAATATGGAAACCTAAAGGACAAGAAGAAAAGGTAAATCAACCGAGAAGACAAGGTAATGCTTATGCTTGGGCTTATAACACTTGGGATAGTTGCACAACATGTCGTAAATATGGACATATATCAGAAATTTGTATGAGAAAATGGAGAACTAAGTCTAGGAATTGGTCAAACCGTGGCATGGCTTGGTCACACTGTCACAAGGTCAGTCACTTAAGAAGAGATTGTGCAGATAGAATAAATACTTATGGAAATGGGAATACAATTGAAGAAATCGTAAGCATCAAAAAACAAATGTGGAGGAAAGCATCAAATGATAATGAAAGACCAAGCACAATAGTCGGTGACACCTTATCCGATGGATTAGGTGGTTCCACCATCTCCACCCGAGTAATACAAGATGGTATGGAAATATGTATTAAAAATATATATCTTACATCAGTTCCTATATTCATTGTAGAAATGCCAAATTAGCATGAATTAAGATGCATTATGGTATTATATTTTTTATTACTTTGATCTAGTTGAGTCGATTAATCTGTATCGAGTTAGTAATGCCACTCATTGAATATGTGAGAGACAACCGAGTTGTTAAGGCAACCAAGAATTTGGTACACAAGCACCGAGCTGAAGTATCGTTAGCATTAACCAAGTATATGTTTGTCTACCGCGTGGTTGGTAATGAGAATTTATTGCACTGACTAAATTTATTTGGTATAAATTGACAGGTTGTGAACTCTTTTGTTCACACAACGATCACATAACAGAGCAAAGAAATAGAGAGAAAATTTACAATAGAGTATTTCGAGGACTTTGCAGATATTCTGAGTACATTTCGAGCAACTAAGAGGTTAGATAGAACACATTTGCACTTACCGAGTTATTTTGAGCACTTTTGTGGAAGCTCTAAACTAAAAATCAATGGTTTCCTCATCTAAAACTATGAAGGAAAAGATGGACAAAGAGAAGAAGGTGATTCTTGTTAGGAATTCCACTTGCACAGAGCTAAACTATAAGATACATCCTTAGGTTGTAGTCCAACCCGATGACAAAGGCGCGTTCTCTATGACACCACCTAGGGTTCTGTTAGTTCAAGGTGTGTAGCATAAATTCACTGTAAGATAAGTGAAATGGGGGATTTTGAGCTTATATCAAAATACCAGTCACTTTGCATAGATGGAAAACTAAAGGATGATCATAAGCATCTAGAAGTGAAAGGGTTAACTAATGCCCTAAATTTCTTGAAAGTATTCAGAACCGAATGGATACACATTGTTTTGAGCCAAATTCATGATGGAAATATTTTGCTGGATGAACCAAAAAAGATCAGCAAAGACATGATACATGCAGTAATCGGGTATCCTATAACGGATAAATATAAATACCCAAGGCACCTACCCAAAGCCAAGATTGAAAATCTTATAGGAGCCAAGTGGGATGGTAGAGGTCTACAGATCAACTCCATCAGTGATCCTGAACTTAGGTTTGGTGCATATGTTATTGGATACAAGATCTTCAAGTCAAGCAGACTGAACAATGTTGCGTGTGGAGCTATTGACATTGCATACAAGATTGTAAAGAAATGTTTACAACTTGACCTAGCTGAGCTGTTGCAAAGACAACTTGAAGAGAACATGAGAACAATTCAATCAGCACGATCAAACACTTGTAAGTTTGGTTCTCTACTACTTTGCACATTCTTCTATCTGCAGAACTTTTTTCCTTCCAACGGTGATGTGAAATGGAATACAAACCGACCAATTACATTGCAAATTGGTGACTTCATTACAAGTCTAGGGACAAATTTTGAACATGTTATGAATGATTATTTTGCTAAGTTCAAAGCTAAAATGGAAAAGAGATCAAGGATACCAATGCAATTGGTAGAGAAATACAAAGATGAAATATGTTTTGTAGTTGACCCAGATTCTACTCTTACCAAGGTAGTACAACCGAGGAAAACATGGCTACCTCTGATGGAATATGAATTTGACATTGACATAGCTTTAGATGCTATAGAAAAGTTACTAAACGAACCATCTGACAAATTTTCCATGAGATTTGGCACATTTGAGGAAGCTTAGACCAGAATATCAATTGGACTACAAGTTGAAAAGATGGGTAGGAAGAAGACCAAAATTGTAAAGACTTTAAAAATAAATTTTGATATCACTGATGAAGAACTAGATAAGTCAGTTGATGATACCGAGGAACATACCTTAGTTGGTAAAGATGATGAACCCAAGAAAGATGTTTATGCCACTGAGTCTGATGAAGAAAAAGTAGAGGCACCAAAGGCCAAGAAGGGAAAAATCATAAAGACTGAGTCTCCACCAAGGACAAGATCATAGTCGGTGACAACATATTCACCACCTTTAAAGAAAGGAGCTACAAAGATAACTAGGCCATCACCTAAATTAGCCTATCAAACAAGGAAACCAAAAAATCATAACACTAAGACTGTGAAAGAAATATGTGAGGAATAAGGATGACAAGGATGATTCTGACAAAAATATTGATCAATTTAAGGTTGTGTAGAAAAAAGCACCACAGACCATTGATGAAATTGCAGAGAAATAAGAACAACTGGATGATTAGGACATCCTAAGGTACATGCATATGCAGATATGACTATCAAGAATAAAGATAAACTTGAAGAAGCTATCATAGGTATGATGATCAACTTCAAATGAGTCATTGTTGAATTTTCTACTTATATTCCATCTGAATTGTATGATAAGATATCAGCCTGATGGACATATGCACTCAACACCAAGAAACAAATGAGAGAGGAAACTCTCACTCTAATTAAGGTTGACTGCATGGTAGAGAAAATTAATGACATAATATAGCAATATTCCAAGAAATTTCCTAAGAAAGCATGGAAATTGAATATATTACAAGTAAATTTGAAGGAAGTGGATGAAGAGAGCACAAGAATATGGAACAAACTGTTAAATCCACCCGAGGATACCGAGGAAGCAAAGGACATTGCATCTACAGTTGATACTGAGGGACATCAACCAATTAATGAGCCAATAACTATTGATGATGCAACGATTGACAATGTACTGGATGGTATTCTTGCACTATTGAAAAATCTAGGACATCCAGAGATCACAATTAATGATATAACTGAAGGTGATCCTGATGATAAAGCTAAAGAAGATGAGACAAATGGAGCTACCAAGACCATAGATGAAAAGGATACAACAAAGGTCACCTGAGAAATGGTACCAGGAAATCTGCCTATTCTAGTACATGCTATTGCTATAGAGAATGAAGCACAAAAGTAGACAAAGGTGATGTACAAGGTAAAGAGACCGATCATATTGATGGGACAACACAAGGTGATGTACCTAAAGATACCACTGATGCAAAAAACAAAGGTGAAGGTAACATAGAAACAATGATGGTAGATACTTCTAATATTGACACCAGGTCAGCTACCGAGGCACCTTCCCAAGTCATCATACTGTGTGAGCCAACAAAGCAAAAAACTGAGAAAAAGGCTCAACTAGCAATGACACTATATACTTCATCAAGAACACAAGAAAAGAAGAAGAAAATGAAGAAAGGGAGAAAGGGTCCTGTGATACTTGATGAAATGATTGATATTCCTAATTGTGATCCACGAACACTTGACCCTGACACTTTGACAAGATATGGTGAACTATGCACTCAAAAAGAAACACAAGATAAGCTGAGGAAAGAACGTAAAAGTACACAGGTGCTAGAGACCACTAAGGAGATTCTAATGCAAGTTGTTCCAGATGTGAACATAGATGAATCATCCCCCATTCTTGATCAACTTGCACTACTCACCAAGGAAATAAACAGTCTAGATATTGACGCCGAGAAGAAGTTGGAAGAGAGAGAAGAAAAGAAGATTGAGTACAAGGTTACTGAGAAGATCAGCTAGGGAGTAAATAAGGTAACACTGTCAGAATTTGTAAATGGTTTGGAAACTCTTATATCTAAATCCCTTACAGTTATACAAAATTTATGCACATTAGATCACTTCACTACCGATCTTAGTGAAAATATGAAGACATTAGAGGAATATCTAAAAGATAGTGCTACAAGTCTGTCAACTGAACAACATGCATTGCAAATGCATTACACCAAGATTCTAAAAAAAAAGGTTGAGACTTGATCTGAAGAAGGGAGATGAAAAAATCAAAGAACAGGTAATTGAGATATAGGCTATGTTACTACCACATTTATTTATGATGCAGAAGCATGTGACATTGGAAAAGGACCTGATTTCCACCCTAGAACTATCAGCCACAAAAAGTATATATGATATGCATGTTTAGCTAAACCTAGAGCTATTGACCCTTGAGAATTTAAAGGAGGAATAGGAGAAGCTAATGGAAAATATCAAGCAAGCCCATTCTAACATTTTTGACAAGTTGTAAGCTTATTCTTTTTTTTCATTATTTTAAAAAAAGGGGGAAAATATATGTATATATGTATATAGGGGGAGCATATGTATATATCAAGCATGTACAAAGGGGGAGTCACTATGTATAATTATGTATAAGTTTCTATGTGTATGCTACATCTACATATAAAAGTTTTTGATACTAATGCCAAAGGGGGAGAATGTAACTCCAAATGAGCTTTGAAGGTTGTCATTAGTATCCAAGCACTCAAATGGACAGTCAATAACAAATTCATAGATAAGACCAGTCAGCATAATCACCAGAGTGTAGAGTTAACTGAGAGCACTGATCACATGCAGAGTTAACCGAGTGGAGTGATTACCGAGCAGTTGTTTACACTGAGATACACAGAGAACACCGAGCACCGAGAGACAACATTTACCGAGTGGACCAGAGGCCACATAAAAGTTTGTTATGACACATCAATCTAGGTAACAACTTTTTTCTGACCTGGATAATGGTTTACAATGATCAAGGAAAATATTAATTATGGATTTACAACCTTATTTGTTTATATCTCCTATGTTTAGATGATCAAGGTAAATTTTGTACACCGTTGATCTTAGGTTTTGTAAGTTATTGTAAAACCCTAATTAGGTCAAGGAGTTTTATATATGTAATGTTACAATGTCATTTGTATTATATGTTGATTAGTTAATGATCAAGTAGCTGCCATACTATGGACATCAGAGATCAGACAAGGGTTTTAAGACAAGGACTACATTTAGAATTAAGTTTTTAGAACAGAGGCAAGGCTACTGAGTAGGACATAGAAAAAGGTATTATCATTCACATTAAGGTGATAGATTTATAGGTACTTAAAGGATATGTATCAACAATATAGAGATTGTAATTCATTCACATCACACAACTTTGTTACTCTCTAACAATTGTAACAATATTGAAATCTCCTAATAGAGTAGACTTAACCATCTTTTTAAAAATATCTTAACCAAGTAAACACATACATTGTGTTGCTAAATCCTCTCATAAGGTAGATCTAATTGATCTTATTATTACTCCTAATAGGGTAAGGTCACCAAAAGTGATCAATCTTTGTAAGCTTTAACATGCTAATTTATTTACTACAGTAGTGAATTTTTGTGGGTCTCATCCCCACCGCAATTTTTACCTTATAACAGGGGATTTCTATGATACCAAATACTAGTGTCATGAGTACTCAAATTTGATGTATGTTTATTTTTTACTTTACATGCATTTACATTTCAACATTGACATTACATGTTTAGTGTATGCAATCTACTCAGTCGGTTATCAAAAAATATTTGGTTACAAAGATTTGTTTAAAAGTTTTTTAAGGGCACTGATTCACCCCTCCCCTCTTAGTACACATCTCTCCATTATCCCAACAAACCAAATTTTTAAATGGAAAACCCAAGATGGGAAAAATCATGGAGAAGCTAATTCTTGATAATAAAAACAATGGTTAAGGTGATTTTCTACAAAAGGTGGATCACTTCCAGAATGCTCACAATCCAATCACCAAAGCAATATGTTTCCATCAATGATAACAATACTAACACATCAATAAATTTGTAACAAAAACAAAAACAAAATAACACATCAATTACAAGATCCCCCTTTCAAATTTTAGCAATTTCTCCCTTTATCATTGATGTCAATATCCATCAACAACAAACACTATCTCATTCCATAGTTTTGATGCATCTCTCCCCCTTTAACAACAATGAAAAAGGCAAGAAACACCACACTTTTCTCCCCCTAAGAGGAAGCCACATACATTAGTCCAGACCAATAATGTGCAACAAATTTTCTGGATTAATGTAGTGCCCTAATGCACTTAGTTCAAACTGGGAGGGGGTAATACCCTCAATCTCTCCCAAATATACTCAAAAGTATCTTTGCACACAGATTTTTCAAATATGTCTTCAATATGTTTTTTTGTGTGTGAATACATAATTTTTTCCTCATCATCTAACACCTTGTCCCTCAAGAAGTGATACTAGATTGGAATATGTTTTATTGTAGTGTTTACTAGATTCCTAGAGATATTTATTTTGCTAGTATTATCACAAATGATTGAGATCGATTCATCAAACATTACACTGATATCCTTCAAGATTTGTTTCATCCATAGTACTCATGTGCATCATGATGTAGTTGCAATATATTTAGCTTCTACATAGGATAATGATACAAACACATGATTCTTACTTATCCAAGCAACTATTTGAGACCCAAGGAAAAATTCTCCACCACTAGTAGTTTTTCTATTGTCAACACTTTCGGCTCGATGTACATCAATATAAGGATTTAGAGTAAAATTTGATCCTTTGGGATACTGTTGACGGGATTTTGCTGACTGGGTCCGCCAACAGTCATAAGTTGTCACCGGGTACTGGAGGTACCGACCAACTCCGCCTGCAAAGGTTATCCGGGGAAGTGAGATTCACCAGACCTTCAAGCACCTGGGTGTCGGGTCACAATGGTGCGGGGCTCGGTTGGGGAGAAATGACTATTTTTGAGGGGGATAGCTGGTTTCTTCAACTCGTTCTCTCTGGAGATTCAATTAGGTAAGGTTTCCCCTAGCATTCTACACTTAGCAAATAAAATGAAAAAGATCCTGCGGGGTTAGAAATACTCCATCTAACTATAGTCATGTTTAAACATTCAGAACATCAATAATACTCTGATATACTAAACTAAATACTGAAGAAATACACAACCATCAGCTAGTATTTTATTAGTAGCGAGGGAAAGAGGTCGTTAATCTATTTGACATATCAGAGTAAAAGACATAAAGAACATGAAACATGAAATACCATTAACTCAGAAGTAGGAATACCAACAACATCATTACAAAGAATTCTCCCTTCTTTTTTAATGTCTCTTCCAGCAAGCACTGGTGCGCGATACAATGGTAGCTCTAGGGGAGCGTTTAACTATTGAAAATAGAACAATGGAGCATTGAGCTCTGCAACTAAAATGAGGAATCACCTTTCTATTACTGTGGACAATAAAATCATCAATTTCACCGACCCTTGGAAATGGGCCGGTCTGGTTACTTATACAATTCTTTCTTAACCCTAACCCTATTTTACAACATGTTTCAATAAAATACAATATCTAGGGGCCGGTACTACCTGCGCCACCCTACAAAAGACCTTGAGACAAAATAGGTTTGCCGTGTCAAAAGAATGAGACAATAATATAGAGTGGAAGAATCAGCCTCGAGAAGAGAGCCGAGAAGGGGAAGGAAGAAAGTAGGTCCCCCGGGGGTCGAGGCTACATGCCTCATAAATGGGAAATGCGGCGCCCTGTCTCCAATGCGCTAGGTATGCCTCTGAATGGTGCCTTGAGAAGACCACCTTGTCAGAAAACCAACCGTTGAGTCGACGCCCCCTTGATGTAGCCAACTACCTTCTGACAGCCTTTATTAACCGCTCCTAAAAGTGACCGGTCGGCCTCGGGGACCAGGACACGGATCGCTTGAAAGAATACAAAATTTGGGACCCGAGACTCCGGGATCCAGGAACTTACGTTCCCAAAAGAATAAAGAATACCCAATGTTTGAGTTTTCTCTGGCCCTCGGAGAAAGCTCAAGGTTGCTTATTATCATTGAAATCCTGGAGGAGGTAGAAAATTCCATCTTCGTCTACATCTTTCAGACTAGCCCTTCGATACTTAACCACCTCAATTTGTTCCCCCAGGTCCGGAACATTCTCCTTAAACTCGTCGACCATTTTTGTCGTGTCATGACCACTAAGCACCATACGAGTTAACTTTATCATTTGGGCACCATCTATCCCCTCTAGGGATTGATACCAGGACTTCATTATTTCATTAAAACTCCCCAAAACTGAATCCTCTGGTGTGCATGTATTTGTACTGAGGGGTTCAGCCCCGAAAGTCTTTACTACAAAAGACTTATATAAATTGAAAGAATATTTTACCGCATTGACTTTATCCTGTAGAGTCCCTACCAGTTGCTTGGTTACCTCCAATGTGAGGTCAATTCTGGAGCGTTGGGTCCTCACAAAATCAAATGATTCATCCCCCAGAATTCTGGATTTAGAAATCATTTCCTCTCCCAGGCCAAGGAGTTCTTCAAGCTCCACCCTCCATGCTTGATAATTTTTGATATCACCCTCCCACAGGTCAATAAGAGTCTCTGCCTGGTGTAGAACATACCAGGCCATGTATAAATCTGGAAGGGTGGATACCAGGAAACGCCGGGTGTTTCCTATTTGCAGGGCAACCCACTCGTCCACTACCTAGGCCTTCTTCTTCATAATTCGCAGGGAGTCTATGTCACTCTGCGGTAAATCTTCAGAGGTGGAAGCCTCTGGAGGAGCAACATTGATAGGTCAAGCCAGCTCAGTAAGCAACCCCATAAGGTTTGCATTTTTTGCCTTTTCTATTTTGAGCCTCTGCGCTTCCTTCTCATAACGGGCCTCTACTGCCCTAGCTGCCTCCTTTAGCAAATCCACCTCGCCCTATTTTACCCTTTTTCCTAGTAATACCTCTGCAACGCTGTAATCTCTGGGCTCCGCGGTTGCCTCATCGGCACCTGGGGGAGGTGTCGCCACAATGGCAAATGTTTCTTTGCCCAGCCCGGTTTGAAGAGTATGAACCGTCTGGGCTTTTGGCCTTCGGTGGGGCCTAGACCTGAGCCATCATTTTGGCCAGGGAGAGAGGAGTTCTGGGAGTGGACGGAGCTTTTCTTTTTCTGCTCTCTATTAACCACTGAGGTAGCAGGGGTGGATTTTCTGCCAGAATCTATTCTCTTGGTTCTTCCCTGGTGTCCTACGGCTGTTGCTCCTCAGTGGTGTGGACCTCATCTGTCCCTTTCCTTGTGTCTTCTTCTTCATTAGCAACATCTTCATCAGCAACCTCCATCTCCTCAGCCTTGTCCTCTGTATCGATTGCCCTGTCTGGACTTTGGTAGGCTTCCTCAGGGATTTCCTCTTCATACTGCTCTTTTTGTTGCTCTTCCTCTACCGCCAGGGCCTCTTCTTCTGTTGGTACATCTTTTGGCATTAGGGGAGGTATTGAGCCAAGATTTAAAGTTTGGGCCGCGGTAATCACCTGCCCAAAGGTTGCTCCTGGGAGGGGCACTTGGAACGTGGCAGCTGGGGTTATGGTTATTCCCGAAGGTCCGGTTCCCCCAGCAGATGCCATTTGTTCACCCTGCCTTTGTTGGTCCATCCCTAGACCCTGCATTTCTAGAGTCTTAGAGGAAATCTCCGACTCCAGCTCTCTTTCTTCTATCTGCTTCTCATGCTCCTGCGCAGGCTCTTGTTCAGGAGCTTCTTGCTCTGCAGCTTCTTTTTCTGCCACTGGGACTTCTATCCCTGCTTGTCTGGTGTCCCCCTACAAGTTTCCAAACTCGTCGGTTGCAAAGACATCATCAAATTCCTCCTGCGGAGGGGGACTGTCCGGGACTTTGGCAGGCTCTGTTTCCTTCTCCAGCTCCAGGGAACTAGAAGAGAGGATCTCCACTTGTTGGGCTTGGGACGTTCCCAACCTCGGCTCTGCCTTAGGCTTTTGTTTAAGCCTCTTCTTTCTTCAGGTAACCAAAGGTGGCCCCGCATCCCTTATTATTGTTTCTTCCATGGGATCCACCCCTGTTGCCTTCACCATTAAGGCTGCCAGCGACGGGGAGGAAGAGGGATGAATTGGCCCGGCCATTAGTGTTGGAGTGGCCAGCCGTGTGATCAATTTCTCCCTCATCCGTTGGGAGGCTGCCACTAATTGTTTTATTTTCTCTTTTATGGGGACTTCTTGCGCAGCAGGGGTCGTATCTATCTCTTTCCCTTTATCAACTCTCTGCGAAGAAGTCCCGGCCCCCGAAGTGAATTTTGGTGCCGACTGGGCTGCTCGACGGGTACTTCCGGGGCACACCTTCTTGAAGTAGGCATGACTTTGCTCGACCACCTCTCGAGTGAAGTCCTCAATTGTAGGCCCTTCCTGGACATCCCAATTTACCGGTGGAAGGGTCATTGTATTGATCCCATTTTCCTTGTACTGGGGATCGATAGTGGGGGCGGTGTCTGAGAAGTCTTCCGGGAACCTCTGGAGCTTCAACCTTTGCATCATGCCTGTCGTCATCCTGACGTAGTGCCAGCTCCACACTTCCACGTCATCTTGGAAATCTACCTAGAAATCCTCCATATCGATGTGATGGGGCTCTGAAACCCAGGGAAGTGCCGTTGCAATCTTTCCGTGCGGATCAAAATTTTTCCGCGCTAAGTAAAATTCTTCCAAGTTATAGCTTTTCAATTCATTATCCGCCTCTTTTGCGGTGGCCAGGCTGCATGTGTAGTTCCCATAGATGATTGGGAATGGAATATTGGGTATTTTCTTCAAGGCAAAGAGGGCATGCACCTCCATTATTTGCCTACAGTATTCTAAGAGCATGATCTTGTCCCCACAGTGTTTGGGCAACAAGTAGGGTTTCCCGGAGAAGCCGGTGACCCTAATGTAGGTGTGCTATTGGAACTGGATGTAGTAGTTATCATAACTATGGACCAAATTCATTGCCTCTGAGGATAAGCGGTACCCTGCATCCCGGGTGGGTGTGAGCAGGTGATAGTAAACGAACGCATTGTTTACCCAGCAAAAATTGGGGAAGCTGGCCTCCCATTGAACTTGTGGGAAATGGTCCCATGATGCCTTTTGTCCCGGGCCAATCCTAAGCACGCCGTCTGTAAGTAGCCCATGGGCGTGGGGCCTCTGCTGCGCTAGGGCCCATAAAACATAGGAAGACATGTAAAATTTCTTCTTCCTAGCCAATTGAAGGAACTGGGAGTCGACATGGTTGGAAATTATGGCTGCCCAGTCGAAGTATCCTCCCTTGGTGGAGATGCCGAGGAGGAAGTAGTACATCCATTTAGAAAATTCTTGGGCGGAGGGCTGCCCAAAGACCTGAGCCAATGCTATCATTCTCATCTGAATGCTCTCTTTGAATTCTGACCTGGGAATTTCTATCTTCATCCTTTTAGGGTCCCTCTTTGGAACCTTGAGCTAATGGGTGTTCATATATACCCGGGCAGCATCCTCTAACTGTGTGAACTGGGCCAAGGCATCTGACCTTGTAACCACAGAAGCCTTGGCAAATTGAGGGATCCCCAGACCTGCCTGGAATGTGTCTGGCTCGAGGGATACCAGAGGAGTAGGGTATCTGGTTGGTTCTGCGGCTGCGAGCATAACATCCTAAATAGAAGAGTTGTAATTGGTGGCCAGCGTTAGGATAAGCTCTGGAGATCGTACAGAGCATGGGAAACAAGCTGCCTTAAGGATCCCGAAGTCCCCAACATTGATTTCTATCTGATCTCCAGCCTGTCTCTGGATGTACATGATTTTCACTAAGGCCTGCATTTCTGGCCATGTCCCGAAGCTGGTGTCGGTGATAAGTTTTACTTTGGACTCAATTTTTGAGCCCATAATGACACTGTCTTGCACGAACTTAATGGTTAGGGGCATTTTCTCCAGGGCCTTCTCCATTTTGGATTTTACTGCCACCCTGGTAGCCGTCGCGGAAGGTAGCTCTGGACTTCCGGGTGGAGAGGATGCAGATGCTTCAGACATGCTTGGGAAGTGAACTCCAGAAAATTGCAAGGCAAAGCGACCATCAGAACGTATTAACAAATAAATATTCTGGGGTCCAAAGATCTTACCACCGTGATGCCTGCTTTTCCTGAAAAGTTAGTTTCATTCAAAAATAACCGAAAAGCACACACATCACATGAACTTAAGATTTTTACTAAACATCCAGGTCTGGGAATTTTATCACACTTGGTAAAGACACAGGATGGATGATGGTAGGAGAGACCCAGATCCCAGAAAAGTAACCATTGGTAAGGATGTGTAAAAAGGCAAGTCATCAAGCCCACGTGAGCGCCACGTGCATAGGTATTAAATAGGAGTTATGGCGATGACAGCGGAGCCAACTGTCTGAATGCGCAAAAAGTGAAGGCCACTTGGATGAAATTGATTGCGCACATGGGACATAAATGAAGGTCTGGCTAGTTTTGTGAAGGAGAGAGAAAACTGCCTGTTTGAAATTGGCCGAGAGTTGAGTTTCAAACAGGTGGTTTTCTGCCCCAAAATGAACTCACGGGCAGAAAAATAGCAACAGAGGTAACTCGACCACCTGGCTAAGCTACCCAGAAAGATATACATGAAAGCTGAGGGATATATACATGGGACAGGGGATATACAACTAATATATACAAACTTACACATATACACCGCGGAACAACATCCGCAGGAAACCAGGCAAAGCACAAAGTATATACAGCTTTATACATAATCTACAAACCAGCCACTTCTGCGTAGAGGGAAGACAACCCTCTGGTAGAGCCAACCCACCAACGGGTGGAAAAACCAAAAAATAGGAAACAAACGAAACAGAAAGACAATAAACAAACAAACGACGAAGAAGAAACACCAGGCAAACGAAAAGAAAACTGGCGGGAATAGAGACACCCACCTGAGAATGCCAAATGGTGGAGGAAAGGAGGAAGTTACCATGGGAGCTCTACAACAGCTACAGCTTTCAAACGATCACAACCTCCACCACGAAGCACTCATAATCGCCTTGGAAAGGATGGAAGTGTTAAGCACTGATTATCGCTAACTTTCTGCAAATCTCTCTAAAATTGCTCTGAGTGCTTGAGTGTTTTAATCACGGTAAATGTGAAAGTGACAGATAACTTCTATTTATACTCATGGTAAAAAGGTAAATCCACCTCCTTCGGCAATCTCCGGACAAGCAAACCTCCGGACCCCGGGCCCGGGGATTCACCGCGATGATCACCTTAAGAACATTGTGGCGAAGAATCTCGGAGTTTGGAATCTGACTCCCAATGAAGAACAACCTCCAGGACCGGAGTCCCAGAGACAAAAAACCAAACAAACAAAACACAACAACGGGGAAGAAAACCCCAGAGAAAGAAAACAAAGGGAGAGACAAGGCAAGACCCGCAAGCAAAAACAAACAAAAGAAAAAAAAAAATGGGGGGGACCCAACATTTTGCACACAAAATGTAGGGACGGGGATGCAGGGAATAACAAATACCATAATCTAAATTCCTCTATTCCTTTCAAATTTATGAAGATCCTTTTTACTCCAACAACATGTGAATCTTGTTATAATATTATCATGTTGGATGCGTTGTCATTGATGTCAACATATCAGAGGAACCAGAGGAATTGATTAGAAGATCTATTTGATTATTTCTAACTTAACTATTGCAAGTTGGCCAGTGGAATAGGATGTTCAGAGGTCTAGTGAGAATCATGTTGGGTCTAAAAAATGCAGTTCAGAAAAGGGCACAAATTCTCAATATTTATAATCCAAACATACAATTATGGACAACGAATAGAAATCAGCCAAGAAGGGCTAACCTCTACTCTTCTGGCTCTGCTAGAACCAAAGTGGATGCACTGGATATCTAGAACTTCTTTCACAACAAATTAAATCACAATACCTTTATCAACTTCAATTATTTCTTAACAAATTATTTCATTTTGGCATATGATTTGAAAATAATCTAAAATCCTACCTATCCTTAAAATTAGATTTATCTCCTACTTGCTTGAAAATGAGATGAAAGTTTCCAATGAGTGAAAATTCATATTCTCTAAAACAATCACAAACCAGTCCCTTATCCAATTTGGGCAATGGAGTCAATCATTATCAAAATCTCATGTACAACTTGTTAGGATTAAGTAATATTGAGAGGGGGGGGGGGGGGGGTGAATCAATATTACAACACTTGAAACTTAAAATTCATAAATTCCAACTTAACCGGATAATTGCTGAAATGAAAAGAACATAAGAACATAACACATAACTCATAACACCATAAATTTATTGTTGAGGAAACCCTGGCCAAGGGAAAAGACCAGTAGGGATGGTACCCATAAATATGTACCAAAATTATTGTGTCCCTGTTAGGAGACCTAGCCCTATTAGGAGATGAATATTACATCAGCACATTTCCTTGTTAGAGGAATACAAAAACCCTATTAAAGGTATACTGAGCTCACTGATCATACAGTTAGAAATATGATTTTGTTACAATGCATTTCAATAATCAACAATACAAGCATCTTATATGCTCAAGTAGTTCCAGTTGTAGATCACATCGTTATCTTTCTGATTCTGACATCACAATGCATCCATTCATCTGTTCCCATCACATCTATATCCATACTTCCCTTCTCAAAATATATTCATATATATATATATATATATATATCTTATTACATTACCCAGTCAGCTTCCAAATACATAAAAAAATGGAACCAACACTTTTACAAAACCAAACTACAAAGTCAACGATCAAAAATTACAAAATAGAGGTAGTACCCAAACCAAATCCAACTTAGCATGTTTGGATTCCATGTTACACTTCCTCAATCATCACGACCATTCAACTGCTCTGTCTCATTGTATCATTATCTTCGCATGAATTCAACTATATGTATCTTTCATTTTTGAACTCCAAAACTCAAGCAATTGTAACTAAAGGTCTATCATACCCCAAAATAGCTTCTCCTAAGCTTTCATGTCTGAATTAGTCATATATTGTCTTCACTGACCAAAACTATACTGCTATACTCTGTGATTCTACTTTCTGTACTTAGTCATTTTACAAGTCTCAACTCCAAAATTATGTTCCACTCTAAGCGATCATTCATAACTGATGTGTTTCCATAAATGAAAATCCTAAAGTTTTCCTAAACACTCTTGAATGAACCACTTTCCAACACAACTCATAGAGACAATTTTTTGTATCCTTTAGACACACCATCAACTATCTCATCCTATCAATATATATTTGTTAAATGCAATACACATCACAAGTTTAATTGTATATAATTCCTTATCAGCAAACCAATTAAACAAAAGATAATAGGACAACAAATTTGCTAGATCTTCTGATAATCACGTTGATATGCAGAGCAAATAAATATCCACACAAGTTTTGAGAACAACAATTGAATTCAAATTCAATAATCATATAGGACTAGCTTAATAAAAAAGTATCTTCCATACCGCAATCTTGGACAAAAAGAAGTGGATCTTTGTATTAATTTCAAAAAGATAGGTACAATTGAGTGTTTTTGTTTTCATATATTTATACACCCTTCAAAAAGGGTTGTAGATTCCTCAAAGTGGAAGCAACAAGCTACCAACCACATTAAATATCATTTTCAATAATTTAACAAAATTCCAAAACCCTATGAAACCCAATCATTACATATTATAAAAAAGGGACCGTTTTGTAATGGATATCAAAAGGTGATGCTCAATCAATGTGAAGTCCAGAAAGCAGTCAGTTCATCTCCCCTGGGACCGTTCATGGTCAAAACTGTTCTCCTAAAAAATAACACATAGCTCTGCCTTGTCCTTCTCTACCTCCAACTTGAAAATATAACTCTGGCATCTAGAATAACTGGTAGAAAGGTCCCAAGAAGCATACATGAGATCATTCAGAATATCCTGCTGGCTTTCTTCATTGAAATCCAAATCTGGTTGGACAATTGGTCATGGGTTTTAATTCAATGTTTCTTTAACCATTAGAAAACCCATTCTTCTATCTAAGCTTAGAAAAATATCTATGTTGTGAGAATTCATTGTCAAAAACATTTTATAAAGAGATCAATCACCAACTTGGCAGCCGCATTAAAGCTTGAAAGAATGTTTTGTGTAAGGTGGCTTGCATTGGAAAAGTAAAAACAATAAATGAAAATGAATAACAACTCATTTATCATAGCATTTTCCTTCCTTGATGCCTTATCAAAATATTACCTTATATTATATGCTCATAAAATTATTAATTAATCCCTTTTAATGCCCCTTGATTTAGAAGGTACGACGCCTGTGAAAATCCACCTGACATCATCTCCTTAATTCCTTACTGATATTTTCTCTCTATTTCGTACCACCCCTTCAATGATACAATTTCCTAAGTATGATGTGATATTGCTAAGACTTGATTCCCAAGTTAGCTAAATAGCATTTGCGTTGCTATTCCGCAGGTCTCCTTCTACATGGTTTATGATATGGCAATGTCGTTATTTCACAAAATTCATTTCTGCTCCCCTGCAAAATAATGAAAAATAACTTTCCGACTTGTATCATTGCAATATAGGCATATTTCAAAAAAAATAGAAAAAGGTTGATTCTTCAAAATTGGTTCCATTAGTGGCTCTATCTAGTGGATGCATATCCCCTATGGATATGGAAAGAATCCAGTTGTCTCTTGGAAGAAGCAGACGATGCTCTTATTTGTTTGGCAATAGAATAAGACTTACCCCTATAGTACATGGTGCCCTCTCGCCACAAAAGCATAAAACCATCATTTTCCTATGTCAAAAGCCCTATTGTGATAGGATATCCAGAATACAACAATGATGATTTTATTTAAAGGATACTTAAAAACATTCTCCTTCATGTAGACACAATAATAAACCTATTTATGAACATTTTTAGGCCGATAAGTGACAAAACACTGAAACACTTTATCATTGTCACTTCTCTGTACATCATGAAAAAATATCTTATTAGATATCCATGAAATGTTATTGTCACTCATCCATATCCTAAAAGAATCATTCTATTCATAAATCTCACGTTCACCTATGAATTGATCCCGTGAGGCATATTCACTCTACTTATCATAGATATCATTGGGACTATTAAGTGAAAACTCCTTCTCAATTGTACTAAAATTTTCATTAATCTTCTTATTTTATTCTACATCTACAATGTAAAAGCCTTTCTCTTCTTATTGGGGATTTGAATACACTTGAATATCACCCTATTGTATTCCCATAAAAATTTATTTTCCCTCATCTTCTGCTCCTTGATCAAACAAGGAGTTAGTCCTCATATGAAAGTGATTACCTTTGAATTCTTCTTGATCATCATCTATCTCATCGGTGCAGAATGAATCCTCCTCTTGACATTCATCTTGATCATATTTAGATTCAGTTATTCCGTTCATATTCCAATTGTACATAGGTGCACCATGATTAGCATTCATGCATGTAGGACCATAACTGTGGTGACTCATCCCCCTGTTATTTGTATTTGAAAATATTTGGGGCCCATGTATGTCTTTATATCTCTTACAAATCCAATTATTATTCAAAGTACCATGATGTAGGTTAGAAACCTTCAATTCTGATTTGAACATTCTTATTTTGTCATACTTTTCAACCTTTTCAATATTATCTGCAATTTGGAAAGCTTCATAGAAATTTTTAGGGTTTTATATCCTTATCTTAAAACTCATTTCTTCATCAAAAACACCAAGGTACACAATGAATTCCAAAACATCATTAGGTTTCATACTATTAGACAACCTTTTAATCACTTTAGAAAACCTAAGATTGAACAGGGGAACTATTTTATTTATTTGAATATGAATATGTATGAAATATTTAAGCTGGACAGATTCACTAATATATTCCCCAAATTATTCCATAAAAATTAATCTCAAGCCTTCCCTATTAATCAACTGATGGAGATGATGAAGACCGAGTGATAATAGGTCTACATGTTTCTAGAAATGGTTAGATCAGTTCTTATTTTGTCTTTGATGTCAAGCAATTGATTACTGATTTATATTGAGTTACCATATCATTAGAAGGAGAAGTTAAATGGGTGACAAATACATATCAGATAATGATGAATTAATATTGATTTAGTTGTTTGCTACTATATATTTGATGTTATCAAGCTGGTATAATTTTGTGGTTTAAGTCAAAGATTGCAAAGAGTTAAGTTATAACTGAAAAGAGTTACTCTACCGAGCTAGACAAAGTTAGTCAACATAGAGTTGTGTTAGTTGGTTTCATTTACTGAGAAATGAGAATAATTTGGGCACCAATTAGTGAATGAAGATAATTATCGAGTTGCAAGGCAAGTTACCGAGTACATGATATTGATTGAGAATGATGATAAGATCAAATTTAACACAAAGCTATGATGATCTAGATGTTGATAAGGATAAAAGGAAGCTTTTTATAAGATCTACAAGTGAGAAAATTCAATGAGAAGATCTAAGGTGAATATTAAGTGGTTAAACCTGATTATTAGAGTTCCAAGAAAAAGTTCAAGTTACAAGGTAAAAGTTAAACGATTTACCCAGCTGAGATTTGTG
Organism: Thuja plicata; assembly: GCA_018584345.1. NCBI lineage: Eukaryota > Viridiplantae > Streptophyta > Pinopsida > Cupressales > Cupressaceae > Thuja > Thuja plicata. The sequence continues at coordinate 2,801,827 of MU228409.1, forward strand.
AAAAAGATGATCAAACGAATGAGAGAAAATAATGGAAAACCAAATCATGGAGATTAAGAGGAAAATTTTTGTCTGTATAAAGGATGAGAACTAATGAGAGAAGAGATGTTGGTGATTTGAATTGAGAAGCAGAAGAAGATGAAGAACATAAGTTATCGAGCTGAGCAAAGAAGCAGAAAGAGTAGAATCTAGAGTCTAGAGCAGAGACAAATGGAATATGTAATGCCAGTATTCATGTGAGCACAAAGGATCTGAGCACAAAGGATCTGACCCAAGGAATATTTAACAATCTTATTTGTAAATCCTAGAAGTAGGTGAAATTCCAAAAGAGTGTTTAAAGACCTCTAACAAGGCCACTCATAATGGGGTGAAGATCTTAAGAGATCTAATGTAAATCCCTTAATAGGGTCACATCTAGCAAATGTGTTTGTAATCTTTAACATGACAAGTTCTCAACCGAGCGTACATCAGAAGGGTACATTTTTATTATGGGTCACAATTCCCACAGAGGTTTTCCCTTATTGGGTTTCCTCATTAAATCTGGTGTTAAATGAGTTTGAATGATTGATTTTCATATTATGAGATGTATGGTTTTTTAAGTTATTAAGTTATTTGGTGAGTCGATCATTACTATATTTAGTTCTACCGAGTGAATCAGTGAGCTAAGTTTTAAGTATTAAATTTTGATTTTGTCTAATTCACCCCCCTTAGTGGACCAACAATTGGTATCAGATCTTGGTTCTCTGAAGTGTTAAGTTTAAAAGGACTCGAGTCAAGATCTAAAGATGTATAAGAGGGAAGCACCAAAGTTGAATAGGGATCATTTATCTACATGGAAAAGTAGAATGAGATTGTATGTGTATGGTATAGGAGAGTATGGAGTTCATTTTCTTAATAATACATATGTTGTACCTACAACTGCACCTTTGACACTTAATGAGAAAAGATAGAAGCAAGAACACACACAAGTCATGATTGAGTTTTCTTCTACACTTACTGAACAAGAATATGAGGAACTTGATGGATGTACTACTTCAAAACAAATGTGGGATAAGCTTATTTTGACCTATGGTGGAGATCAACATGTTCAAAAGGAAAAAGTAGAAAGTTTGAGAGGTAAATTTGATTCAATGAGAATGAAAGAAGGATAAAACATAATAAATTACAACACTAGACTTAAGGAGATTGCTAATTCTATCAGAGGAGCTGATTGAACCATAACATAAGAAAATGTAACAAGCAAAATGTTGAGAACCCTGCTACCGAGCTATGCTATTTGAGTATCTTCTATACAAGAGTTGAGATCCATTCCTCAGATGAATGTTTCACTTGATGCTACTATTGGTAAGCCGATTGCATTTGAGATTAATGATTTTCACAATAGTCTACCTGCTATATCTAAGATTGAGTCTACATTTAAGTCATCTTTGAAGACTTGAAGTTCTAAGGACTCTAGACCTAGTGATGGATACGTGTGTAGTGCTAGTGAGAGATTTTACAGTTGTCAGAGTGGTTCGAAAGAGTTATATGCTGAAGATGAAGAGAACGAGAGAGATTTTGAAGCTTTTTTGGCTAGAATGCTATGAAGAGGCAAAGGTAGATACTGAGGTAATTTACCCTTGAAATGTTTTAATTATAACAAGATTAGACATATTGCATATAACTGCACTGAGAAAGGTAATGAGGAGAAGAAAGATAACAAAGATAAGGGAAAAAGAGACAACAGATTGAGGAGATTCAGAGACTACAAAAATATAGGTAAGAAATCTTATCATATTTCTAATGAAGGGCTAAGTGATGATGATTCAGATGTTGTAGACACCCTAAATTGGTCAACTAAAATCAACATGGTCAACCAAAGTCAAAAGGGGTAAAATCAAGTCAAAATCATGGATTAAATAACAAAGCCATTTAATTAATTAAATCTAAGCTAAAAGGGGATTAATTAAACTATGTAATTGATTAAATCAATTAGTTATATAGTTTGAATTAAATAAATGCAACCCATTAAAACCCCTTACATGGCTGATTTAATTAATTGTTTTATTTAATTAAATCCTAATTAATTTCAACAAAAAGGGACAAAGAATCAAAGAGCCAATGAGAATAAGGGATGAAGAGCACATGGATAACTCCAAGGATTTTTTATCCTCACCACTCATTTAGGTTTTTCTATCCTTACCACTCCTTATGTCATCTTATCCCCCTATTTGAAACCAATCACTCAACCTTGACCTCAACTCTACATTGACCTTGGTTAATAAAATTCACCCCCTACCCTTGGGAAATCCTATAAATAGGATGATTTTCTTAGTATAAGGTTACCAATTCACTTTTAGAGTCATAATTCACATTCAAATTACATTTTGAATTGGGCATTTAGCATTTAGCATTGAAGCATTCTTGTTATAATGGCAAAATCATTCATGATCACATAGAATTTGAGCATAGAATAGGCCATTTCATCTTAGTTTACATCTTAGATCCATATCTTCATCATAATTAGTACAATTCTCATTTTTGGGGTTGTCACTATTGGAAGTACAATAATGGGGAAAGCAAGATACTGAGAGGGGGGGTGAATCAGATTTTAAAACTTAACCACTTAAAACAAATTGATTCACATTCATACATATATGAATTTAACCTAACATCAGATAGCATCAATAACATGAAATGTATAACTCATAACACAGATTTTGGTAACCCAGAAACCCAAATAGGTAAAACTGGGGTGGGGATGACACCCACAAAATATTCACTACTGCAGCAATAAAGTGTGACTATTAGGGATACAAGAGTTTGATTGCAACATGCAATCTACCTGGTTAAAGGTCTATTCAGTTAAGAACTGAAGATCATTAAAATCTACCTTGTTAAAGGATTTCAAGTAAGCACTCTACTAAGAGATTTAAAACGGTCTGCTAGAACCACTCTGTTAAGAGATTTCACCTGATACACCTGTTAGAATGTTTCAAGTAGTGATCCTTTGTTATGCACTCAGATGTTGATGACGGATCTACTCTTTCCAATACTTTCTATGATATCTCAATCTGATATGTCTTTACTCTTCTTTTCACTGCTCTGTCATTCTGCTTGATCTAGGCTTCTTCTCAAAAATGAATTACTATTCATCTCTCATGAACAACAACCCTTCTCTATATATCTCTTTCTCACACACATGTTTTCTAGGGTTAGAAGCAATCTTATATGTCTTTTCAGATCTGGTAGCGAGATCTAGATCAATGATCAAGATCTATAGTTTATGCTTCCAATGCATTCTGATTTCCTGAATAGCTCCATGCCATGCATAGTATAAAATAATTAAATGCATAATTAACTCAGTAGAAAAATATTAAATGCGTACAAATGTTGGCCCAAATCTCATACAAGTCAGCCTAAACCGTTTACATCAAAGTTTGAATCAATCCTAACATGTATGCAAAAATTGTTCTTCTCGGAACTTAACATCTCTATCACTCGACACTTAATATTTTACTCGGCTCGACATGATGTAACTCGACAACCTAAAACTTGCTTGACAATGTTGCTCGACCTTGAATGTTTAGCTCGACCACAGTGATTAACCAACTAAAACTTCCTAAGTAAATGACTAAGTATAGGTCACTAATCATCAACAAAACTTAGGGATTAAAAATCTCCCCCTTTGATATTAGTGGCAAAAATACACTTATCAACATAGTATACATGTCTTTTAAAAAAAATATTTGCATTGATACCTGTACTGATCTCCTTATGCTGTACCTTTGTCAGTCCTGTCAGATTCGCCCTTGTTTTTGTCATTGATTGCAGGTGGGGTCAAGTTATACTTGTCCAAAAACTATTTATGAAGTTGTAAGGTGGACACAAATGCAGATTCCCAACTGTCCTTGACAAACTTCATAACCTCTATTTTCACTTCTAGCTTGGCAACTAGACTTACTAAACTTTCTACAGTGGATAGATGAGAATCTCTCTTAACCAATTCATTTGCAGATGCAAGTTATTTCTGAATGACCTCCAGATGAGGTATCAGGCTTGTCTAAATATTAATCAATTTCATCCTAATCCGACCATCTTTAGCCATGAGCTTGGCTATCCTCTTTTGTGCATAAGTCAATCTGTTAAAATGTAAGGAGCTAGTGCTAGAATCCATACTCACTGAACTTCCAGTTGACAATAAGTCTAGTTGCAATTTCTCTAAATCCTATAGATTATCCTTTGTGAAGAATTCAACATCAAATAACCTCTTATACAAAGAATAAACATTTGTTGCTTCCTCCAAAATTCCTACAAGAGAAGAAAGTTCAACCTATTTTACCGCAATCTCTTCTAAGATTTTTTCCAGTAGTTTGTTCTTGAATTTCCTCTCGGACCATTGCAACAGCTTCTCATTGGCTTCAATATTGTCATCATTTAACTTTTGCACAATATGAACTAATTGTTCGTGAATAGGAGCTTGAGGGTTTTCATCTTCCATGTTAAAAGCTTTTACAAATATGTCTTTGATGTCATGTAACACTTGCTTTTGCTTATGCTCCCTTTTCAGTTCCTCCTATCTTTTCTTCCTCTTAAGTAGCTCTTGAAGAGTCTCAATCTATTCATAAGACAAAACATTGGGATCCCATGGTGGAATCACAATAACTTCATCTAATGTGACATCAAGAATTGGAGACTTCTTCCTCATAATTTTCCTCCTCTTAAATTCAGGTGAACTATTGCTCGGCTTCATTTCTACAATACTTTTTCCATTTTTAGTAGTAGACACCATTGCATTTTTCAATTCAGTCAAAATTGCTTGTTGATCAGGCATGCGTCCTGTTTTAAGTCCTGTGGGAGTTGATGATGCAGAATGTGGTAGATCAACCAACACTTGCACTGCGTGTTGTTCTTTAGGCTCATTGTTAGTATCTCTTATCTCCTCACTACTATCTAGAACTGATTTCACAACCTCTAAAATAGGTGAATGTTGTGCAATTACCTCTTGTTCATTTAATTTCTCATTTTTTGCTTCTTCATGAGCATCTTTATCCCCAGGTTCCTTTTGAGTTATCTCTTCATCTTCCTCTGTACTCTTCTCTTCTTCAGCCTCAGTTGCCTTAATAGGTGATTCTATAGGTGAGTCTCTCATCTCATCCTGACCCTCGGCATCCAAATTGCTAGAGTCATCAATTGTCACATCAATTCGACTATCAATTGTCAGATCAACAGTGTTAACTATCTCTGTTTGTCCTTGTGCTTCTATTCCAGTCTTCTCAGGCTTAGTAGAAATTTGAACTATTATTTTCTGTGGTATAGGGGTGGATTCAATCTCTTTAGCCTTTAGCTCAGATGTTCCTTCATCAGTTTTCTTCTCTTTTGGAGCAACCAATCCAAAAAATTCCTTCCAAATCCTAGTACTCTATTGTACTATCCCTTCAATATCATTTTTCAAAATAGCATAACCTCTCTGTTTAGGTATGAATTTATGCTTATATTCTTCAACAAATTTTGCTCTCTGTTTCTTGGTTAGCTCAGGAATGACTTGAGCTAATGTGCCTTCCCTTATCTGTCTTTCAGTTGTGAGTGCGAATTCCCATTTTCCATATAGAAAATTATATAACTCACTCGGCACATTGTTTCCTATTTCTATAGGAGTTAACTTGAAATTACACATCATGTCTAGAAGAGCTTCCTAAACCTTATGCTTATCTTCTACCTTCAATTTTTCATACTTGATAAACTTAAAACCAGATAACCCTGCAGAATTTCTCAAATTCTCACATACCTCATTAATATCTATGGGTCTCTTGAATGATGTTGTTGGTATGTTGCTAGGTTCATCAGTTTTTGTCTTGTCTTCATCACTTTCTGGATCCAAATGTAGTTTTCTTCTTGGTCTCTTAACTTGTAGGCTCGACACAGCCTTTGTTGCAAATTTTGTCTTCGATCCAGAACTACTCTCTCCAACCTTCTTTACATAGACTTTTGTTTTCTCTACTGGATATGTGGTAGCAGATGCCCTTGTCCTTGGATGATTTGTAATGGGAGGGGTAACTCTAGGTTTTTCTTTACTTGGCTTGGTTACCTTGGCTACTGCTGGTCTCTTTCCTTTTTCCTAAATAGTAATCTCTTCTTTAGATTCACTGACTTCTACTTCTTTTTCCTCAGATACATCTTCACCTTGTCTAGTAGATATGTCTAGAGGTGCATCCTCTAGCTCCTCATCACTCGGCAAGCCAACCATCTTTTTCAGATTTTTCACAATCTTTTTCCTCTTTCTCTCCATGGTTCTTGCCTTAATATTCATAAATATCTTTGCCTTAGCTTCATCATAATTTTTGAATCTTTTTTCTTTTGTATCAATCTCCTCTGCTAGGAGTGTTGTGATAGCTACTAACGTTTCATCAATGTTAACTTCATAGGGAAATGGCTCTAGCCATGATACCCTAGGTGTCATAGCCTAAATATAAGTGTAATCTATATCAACTAAGAAACATATCTCTTCATAGTGCTTTTCTACAAGTGAATTGGGAATTTTGGTCCTCAACCTCATTCTCTTTTTGAATTCCACAAAATAATTCCCCATAATACTATTGAAATTATTGCCTAATTGCTGAATACATTCACTAATCTGTATAGTAATAGGCCTGTCCTTCTTCCAAACAATATTTCATAGAGTAGGAAATGACTTCTATACATAGAAGAATATACAAACTAGTAAAGAGCCAAAATTACATGATGAGCTTTTAGCTTTTCTGATTGATAGTAAGTTCTCGACTAGTTGTGTCAATTGTAGCTCGGCAAGGTTGTAGGTGTGATTCTTTTTCACTATCTCCATGCCTGGTCCGCGGCTGTGCAAGGAACACTATCCAGTCGGCTTGACTGATAGAACTTGTGTGCAATCACTCTCACTCCAAAGTCAAGTTCTAAATCTTCAATTGTAGAGATAGTCACACCTCTATTGTTCCAGATAGCTCTAGTGTTAGCTGATATCTCTTCTTTACTTTGATCTCTCATAGTTCATTTACCACTGATAATAGGATATCTAGTTACACTATGGATAATATCTTTTGTGATCCTAACTGGTCCATTGTCTAGCCACATATGTATATTATGAACCCAGCTTAGGACAACCTTAATCTATTCATCCTTGAATTCTGGCAGAAAATCTAGGGCACGAGTTAACCCTTTGTCGGCTAAATGCTTGAATTCGTCTTTCATAATTCCATTTTCACATAACTTGCTATAGGATTTCCTTAATTTTTTATCACCCACTTCGCCAATTTTAACAATGTGGCAGGATCTAACATCATGAATCATAAGTACCTTTGGTGGGATCGATGAGAGAGCTTTGTTTAGATCACTTAGAATTGCGCTTTTAGGAATGACTCAAAAGTTTGGTGGTGCACACACATCACTCCTTACTAGCTTAATTTGTTTTAGCTCCTCCTCCATTCCCTTGACTAGTGCGAAAGAAATTGCAGCCATAATCTCTAAAATTAGGGTTCGAGAATGAAGAATAGGGTACCTTGGTAAGTAACACTTCACACTATTCAACTTAGGGCTGCCGACGGCACGTTGAAAAAATTATCGAAACAAAATTTACTAAGATCAATTCTGCAACTTCTTCGATCGCTCTGTGAATGCTGAAAATCACAAGGTAAAAATGAATAATAGACTGTTCGTCCTTATATAGACTCGAAAGGTCAAGATAGGTAAGCAATAAATATTTTCCCCGTTAGGTTAGTGCAAGCCAGATGTCATTGGTCAACTAACACAAATTGCATACCACTTGGCTTACCATACTCAACCATCACACAACTTACTCGGCCAACCAACTCGGCACCTATAGTGTAGATAACTCTTCTCGGCACTTGTCACAAACATGTCCTGGTGCATCTTTACATATGCAGATATGGACTTTGGCACATTTACATATTAGGAACTGATGTAAGATTTTAAATTTAAATGCAGTTCCTTACATACCTCCATAGCTCAGTTGGAGATGGTGTGATCACCTGATCCATTGGATTGGGTGACCTTGGCTTCAGTGGATTCACTACTGCTCGGCTCTATTTTCCTTACCCATGTCTGGTTCATCTATGCTCTTATTTCTTCAACAGTAGGAGCAGGAACTCTTTTCCTACACTCTCTCTTAGTGTGACCTATCTTCAAACAACTAAAAAAGACTAAGCTTACATTCATCCAACTCTTAGATTTCCCTCTGAAATGTGTCTTTAAGAAGTCTTCAGGTGCATGTCCATATTCTTCACAGTAATGACAACTCTGCCTTGTATTATAATCCCACTTATAAGTGTTTCCTTAGATGGTTTTGTTTGTGTCTTTGATGTCCATTGTTATTTAGCATTGGATCTACAGTCTTGTGCTCTATGACCATGTTTCTGACACTTGTAATAATAACCATTAAATATTGGTTTGGGAGGTGCATCACTTGCTTTAGCCCAACATTCATGTGCTTTATGTCCAAATTTCTTGCAATTAAAATAGTAACCATTGAACTTAGGTTTAGGATTGGACTTACCTTTCTTGCTTTGAAAAATGTTTTATGTATGACCTGGTTTTCCACAGTGGTGGCAAACAAGCTTGTTGTACTTTGTCTTTGCATTCCTCCTTTCACCATTCTTAGATGATTCTCCTTTCTCAGTAGATGTCTTTGGTTCAGTGTGACCTAATCTAGAAGAATCCTTTGACCTCCTTGATGCTTCCATCAGATTCTCAAAATGAGTCAAAGCTTCATTAGGCTTATTCAACCTTTCATTAAGTTCCTTCTCAGATCTCAAATCATCTTTCAATTGATTGTTCTCAGATCTTAGATTTATCATTTCCATATCTTTCCTCCTAATCTCTTGATTTGCAAGTAGCAGTTGATTTTCCATGTCAACCTGATTTATTTTCATCATTTGCACATCATGTGTCCTTTCATCTAGTCTGACAGTTATCACTCTTTTATCTTCTTCTGCCATAGCTTTGTCATCTTCAGCTTTCTTCTTTTGTTCCACTACTTCACATAGTCTTACTGTTTGCATTTCTTGTTCTCTTTTCAACTTTCTGACTTCTTCACATAGTGCATTGTTCTTTTCTAGTAGATCTAAAATTGCTGCATCGCTCTCAGTAGAATCTCCATTCTGAAATAGATTTGCAGTGTCATCTTCCTGGTAATGAGTATCATTCATTTGTTTGGCCAAATCTTTCCTAGTTGTTAATGATTTCTTCTATTCCTATCTTGCTATCTCAAGCTGATGTAATGCTAGCTGGATCTCGATGTTCTGATTCTCAATGAATTTACCCAACTTGTAAACCTCCATCTCAAGATCTGTACTCACAAGCTAATTAAAAGCTTTTGTAGGTGAACTATGCTATGATACCAATTGTTGGAAATACAATAAAAGGGAAAGAAAGATACTGAGAGGGGGGTGACTTAGATCTTAAAAATTAACCACTTAAAACAAATTGATTCACATTCATACATATATGAATTTAACCTAACATCATATAGCATCAATAAAATGAAATGTATAACTTATAACACAGAATTTTGGTAACCCAGAAACCCAAATAGGTAAAAATGGGGTGGGGATGACACCCACAAAATCTTCACTACTACAGCGATAAAGTGTGCCTGTTAGGGCTACAAGAGTTTGATTGCAACATGCAATCTACCTGGTTAAAGGTCTATTCGGTTAAGAACTGAAGATCATTACAATCCACCTTGTTAAAGGATTTCAACTTACAGTAAAGTAAGCACTCTGCTAAGAGATTTAAAACAGTCTTCTAGAACCACTCTGTTAAGAGATTTCACCTGATACACCTGTTAGAATGTTTCAAGTACTGATCCTTCATTATGCACTCATATGTTGATGACGGGTCTGCTCTTTCCAATACCTTCTATGTTCTCTCAATCTGATATGTCTTTACTCTACTTTTCACTGCTCTATCATTATGCTTGATCTAGTCTTCTTCTCAAAAATGACTTACTATTCATCTCTCATGAACAACAACCCTTCTCTATATATCTCTCGCTCACACATACATTTTCTAGGGTTAGAAGCAATCTTATATGTCTTTTCAGATCTGGCAGTGGGATCTAGATCAACAATCAAGATCTATAGTGTATGCTTCCAATGCATTCTAATTTCTTGATTGGCTCCATGCCATGCATATTATAAAAAAATTAAATGTGTAATTAACTCAGTAGACAAATATTAAATGTGTACAAATGTCGGCCCAAATCTCATACAAGTTGGCCTAAACCGTTTACATCAAAGTTTGAATCAATCCTGACATGTATGCAAAAATTGTTCTGCTCACCACTTAACATCTCTGTTGCTCAACACTTAATATTCTACTCGGCTCGACATGATGTAACTCGACAACCTAAAACTTGCTTGACAATGTTGCTTGGCCTTGAATATTTAGCTCAGCCACAATGATTAACCAACTAAAACTGCCTAAGTAAATGACTAAGTGTAGGTCACTAATCATCAACAAAAATTAGGGATACATTTGTAGCTGAGAGAATTTATTTTGTCCTCCTAGATATAGATCCATGAGACACTTTTAATTTTCTTTTATTCTCAAATTGACTAACCTAGTTAGATATTTCAAAGTTTGATTGAAAAGTATGTTAAACTAATGTTTCATGCAGGTTTGTGAGTTGCAAATTTATGAACAACAATAGGCGCCCACCGTGGGGCTCAAGCCTCACTTTCTAACATCAAATTTGAAGGATTTACTTTGCAGATTCTTTAAAATCATCTGAAACTCGCACCTGGTCCAAAGAATCTCGCACTTGGTCTGACAGAACTTGCACCTGGTCTGTGGAAAATGGCATCCGGTCAGTAAAAGATAGCACCTGGTCTATGTCAGCTCGCACCTGGTCCCAATCAGCTCGCACTTGGTCCTAATTAGCTCACATTTGGGGTTGGATGTTAAATAGGCTTTATTTGATGGCTATATGGTGTATTGTCATGAATATTATCATTTAGTTTAGATTGCATAACATTTAGGAAAGAAGGAATCTCACTTAGTAAATCTTTGCATATCATTTGAAAATATTTGCATATCATTTAAATCTTTGCATATCATTTGGAAATCTTTGCATATCATTTAAACCTTTGCATATCATTTGAAAATCTTTGCATATCATTTAAATATTTTTATATCATTTGAAAATATTTGTATATCATTTAGAAAATATTTGCATATCATTTAGAAAAGTTGGATATCATTTAGAAAAGTTGCATTTCATTTATAAAGGTTGCATTTCATTTAGGAAATTCTGCATAAACATGTGGTAAATCTTGAGTTGCATTCAGTCTATCTTGAGTTGCATCTGGTCTATTTTGAGTTGCATTCAGTCTGTCTTGAGTTGCATCTAGTCTATGTTTAGTTGTATCTGGTATGTTCTGAGTTGAATTTGGTTTGTCTTGAGTTGCATCTAGTCTGTTCTGAATTGCATTTGGTCTGTTGTGAGTTTCATCTGGTCTATCTTGAGTTGCATTTGGTCTGTTCTATATTACATTTGGTTAATGATAAGAACATCAAAGTTAAGTTGTATAATTGATAAATTTGACAATTAATTGATGTCTTTTTTTATGAATTGCAGATTATTAAAAGGATCAAGTCAAGAAAAACTCGCAAAGCAATACACAAATCATACGATTATCATCAAAGGAAGGAGGCAAGGAAGCTACACAAAGAAGCAAAATAGATACAATTAGCAATTGAAGCCAAAATAATGGAGGAAAGGATTCAAGCATGAAATAGGTATTGGAAAATCACTAACCTTTACCAAGCATTTTATAACATGCCTTATAGCCCTTTAGATACTTCTCCCATTTGAATATGATACATCTTAAGGCTAAAAAAGCAAAGTGTAGAGTACCAGATTATTGGAAAGAGAATGAATCTAAAAGATTGAACAAATATGCTAAAAAAATCCATAATGCAAACATAGTGGATAACTTAGAAGAAGAAGAGAAAGCATACGAACACTACATCAAAATTCTCAAACTCTATAAAACTAAGTTTCCATCTTTGGCTTAAGAATTTGTTCATTCATTTGAGGTGGATTTGGTTTCAATTTTCTTTCACTTTGTCTTTCTTGGTTGTTGAAAATAACATTTTGGGGAGAAAAATTGGATGCTAAGGAGCGGGATGAATTTTGTTTAAATTGTGGCAATTCCATTTACACATCTAGCTTAAGGTAAAAGAGAAAACTGAAATCTTAAGTTAAGCATTAGGGATATGCTCTTCACCTTTGGTGAATCAAAATCCTTGACGTGCTAAATTTGCAATAGAAAAGAGCTAAGTAATGAAGAAAACACATAATTAAGCCTTATTGTTTGTGGATTAAAGAGGCTTGGAATGAACTTTGTTAATTGTGTTTGGAAGTGAGGAAGTAGTAGGGATATTATCTTCACCCTTTGGGTCGATCAAACTCCTAAACCTACTTTTTCATTTCATTTATTGCTTTCCATATACTTGTTAGATCTTTAGTGGGCCTGCCTCCTGATATTTTCCTTATCGAGGATGGTGAGTGAAAATAATAAAGGATTATATTTGTCATTAGTATACAAGGAAATGATGACATTAAGTTTTGTCATTAGTATACTTAAGTGAAAAACATGATAAAGGTCATCGGTATAGGCATACCCGAAAAACAACACACTGCATACTTGACAAGATGATAATGCTTGTCATAAAAATGCTAAGTATAGAATTGTCTGATGAACACTATCAAGTGTTGAACCGATGACAAAGCAAAAGAGGACATCACCAATGAAACATCGCCGACAGATCCAAAATCACTAGACTGATGGTACAATTTTATGAACACCGCCGATAGAGCATAAAAGGAAAGGAACCCAACGAACAGTTCAATATAGGGACACCGATGAAGAAGAAGCCCAACAAAGCAAAGAAAGAAAGAAAATTGATAGACTGAAAGAGCAGTCCGACCATCAGAACCGACAGTCAGTCAAAAAACCTGCAAAAAGTGGATCTGACTTTCCACGTCAGATAAAACATTGTAATTCTATTTATAGAGTTTTAATTTGTTTTAAATCATTACTTGAGGGTCAAGAAAGTATATTGTAAATGTTTTAAAGCATCCTAACGGATCTAAAACATAACTAACTAAAGATCAAGGTCAAGTTGTAAACCCTAAATCTAGAGTTAAACTTGAAAAGCGTGAATCAAGAATGGACCTAGAAACTAGTATATATAGATGTTCAATCATTGTAATAGATATAGTTGAAAAATGATTGTAGCCACAGAGAGCATCTAAGCAGGAGAAGTGAATTCATGCAAATTTTAGAAACATATCATATCAGTTCTCAAGAACACAAAGAAGGCTACCGACGAGCAGAGACAAGCTATCATTCGATCACTCAAGGTGATTACATATACATTGTAAGCTTTATAGGATCTGTTATCAGCAATTAGATATTGCATATACTATCAGATCAACATTTATAATGTAGTTGCATTCTAACAAGTGCATCACATTAGAAATCCTTTAGTAGAAGGTGGACTTAACACTTCTTGATAAATCTCTTAACAGAGTGCACACCTAACGGTGTTGCTAAAGCTTCAAACGAAGTAGATAATAACAGGTCTCCACTCTAATAATCCTAACAGGGTAGATCATCAGAAGTGATCAAATTGTAAGCCTTAACTGGCTCCCTTCTTATATGCAGATAGTGAAGTTTTGTGGGTGACATCCCCACCATAGTTTTTACTTCCTAACAAGAGTTTTCTGCGATATCATATCTTGTGTTATGTGTTATTTATTTTCATGTATGTTTCTTGAATGTTTACACATGTAAATAACTTATGTTATGATTTCACATACATAAAGAAAGATGAACAAATAGATAGGTGAATATAAAAATATGATGACACAAAGGTTAATGGGCTAATCACATAAAAGTTTTAGAGGTACTGATTCAGCCCTTCCCTCTCAGTACATCATTCCAGTAATTTCAACAATTGGTATTAGAGCTAAGTCTCTCTCTTGAAAATCTTAAAGACTTAAGAAAAAAGATCAAGACAATGGAAAAGTATAGACTGGACAAGACTATTGAGAATGAGTAGTTACAAATTCAGATTTACTATGTGCAGTACAAAGAGGCGCGAGTAAGCATGAGAAAGTTGCTTGATGAAAGAAAGATTATGGAAACTAGGCTTAATGAAAAAGATTATCAAGAAGAGGAGATTCCAGATTACTTCAACTCAGCTGAATCAACAACAAGAAAAGCATCAGACACATCAGTAGAAGAGATCACAAGTCTAAAAGAGATCAATCTACATCTGACAAAGAAAATCAAGATGCTGCAAATCGGTCAAGAGAATCAGATGGTAAAAATGATTGATGTCATGAATGATTCAAGAAAAGCTGATTCAGAAAGAACATTGGCTATTGATGATAGGAGGAAAATCAAAGAGAAGATACAAGAAAAAGAATTAGAAAATCAAAGACTTACTGATCATCACCATGAGATTACCAATCAGATCATTCTTATGAGTCAAGAGGCAAACAGATTAAATACTAAACTCATTGAAGGAATACAGATCATCAGTGAGATAAAAGAAGAGAATGAGAAGCTAAAGCATGAACTCAGAATTCAGAATCAGCACAATGAATTAGTTAAGAAAGATAAAGATAGCAATAAAAGAATGGATGATTTTATTGACGGACAAAGAAGAGTCAACAAATACACAGGTATAGAGTACACCGACAATGGAGAATCATGTAATCAATCATATCAAAGGAATTTTTATGCAACTCCAAGAACCAAGAAGCTATCATGCAATCATTGTGGAAAACTAGGCCACATCTCAAACATTTGTAGAAACAAAATGAAAGGTATTCCTCAATCACAATCTACTTTGATTGGTAATTGTTATAAATGTCACAAGAAAGGACACAAGGAACATGAATGAAAATCCAAGGTGACAAATCTAAAGAAGGAAACCTACATGGACAAGTATTGTCCTACCTGCAAAATGAATGGACATACACATCAGGAGTGCTGGGAAAAGAACAAGAAAGCATGGACACCAAAAGAACCTGATAATGGCTACAAACCAGCATGAATCGACAACTCATATGTTTGGGACTATAACACATGGGTAAAATGCACATCATGTGGAAGGTATGGTCATATTTCTACCAACTGTATGCGAGAATGGACAAGATGACCAAGAGGATGGACCAATCCAGGTATGGCATGTTTACATTGTCATAAGGTTGGACATGTGATAAAAGATTGCAAAGACCGACTGACAGACACAAGCACTTATCCCAATGGAAACACCATTGATGACATCAAGAAGATGAGAAACAAGATGTGGATAAAAGCTACAAACACTGAAGGTGCTGGAACAAGCAATGCAAATGATGACACCCCATCCAATGGATCTAGTGGTATCACTATTCCCATCTAAGCTGCACAAGTAAGTATGGAACTGCATTATGACAAGTTATATTATGCATAAGTTCCATTACACATTGATAATATTGACAAAATTAGCATTATTGAAGATGCACTATATTGTTACTTGTAATATTATTGAAAAAATAATTCCATCTGTAAAAGGGTACAAATAAGCATCGGTGAACACACACAATAAAGTTGACACTACTTACCAAAATATATCAGGCATTACACAAAATCCAAGTCACTAAGTGTAACCGACAAATATCGATGATCTTTGAGCCGATAGAGGTTGTCATCGCCATCTTACCGACAATCATTAGTGAAATCACCAAAGCTGCTAGCTACCCCAAAACTTTTTGCCTGCATTGACGATGTTATTTATGCCTCAATCGACAAACTCAATCTTTGTACACCGATGAGTTGTTGGGCATTAATGACAACTTAGGGCACAAAAGTTATAAAAGCGCGAAGGAAGAACTCATTTCACACCTACAATTATTGAGAAATAAAATAGAGTTAATCAGAGTGATTGAAGAATAGATTGAAGAGAGACCTCAACAAGATTCAAACACGACTCAAAAGATTCACTAGCGATCACAAAGATTCAGTAAGTACCTACAATCACCGACCACACTGTTTGATTTACGAAAAGCCCTAAATTTCAAAATACGATGGCATCTACTTCAAGAACAAAAAAATTGAAAGAGGATAAGAAGAAAATGATTAATCTTATTAGCAATAGTACTTGTCTTGAACCTAAATACAAGTTACACCCAGAAATTGAATCGCAACCCGATGATTTTGGAGCATTCTCCAAAATCCCACATAGGGTTTTGCTGGTAGAGGACGTAAGGTCCTATATACATTGCAAGATCTCAGAATTAGGAGATCTAGATCTAGATAATTCCTATAAGGCACTATGTGATGAAACTGGAAACCTGAAAGAAGAGCACAAACATCTGGAAGTGAAAGGTCTAACAAATGCATTACACTTTCCTAGGGTTTTTAAGACCGAATGGATACAGATAGTTCTTAGCAAAATGCATAACTAGACATTGTGGCTTGATGGGCCTAAATGAATAACAAAAGATGTTATTCATGTGGTTACTAGATATCCCATAACTGACAAGCCAAAAGCTCACAAGCACCCATCCTTGAAGGAAGTAGAAAAGTTGACAGGTGCAAAATCAGACAAAAGAGGTCTCAAGGTTAACACCACCACCGACAAGGAACTTAAGTTTGGTGCATGTGTGATAGGATATAAAATCTTTCAGGCCAGAAAAATGAACATCATAGCAAGCACTGCTATTAGCATAGCCTACAAGATCATCAAAGAAGGAAAGAAGATGGATCTTGCAGAAATATTGTTAAATCAACTTGAGGAGAACATGAACACCATAAGGTCATCAAGGAAAAACACTTGTAAGTTTGGTTCTCTTA
>MU228409.1:2818810-2852836 GCA_018584345.1 Thuja plicata
GTACAGATTTTGATGACTTAATGAATGAATATTTCAAAGGATTTAAGGAAAAGATGCAAGCAAGAACAAGGATACCAGAGAGTTTGATAGAAGAACACAAAGATGATATATGTTTTATGGTAGATACAAATTTTACTTATATGAAACCAGTAGTACCTAGAAAATCTTGGCTATCACCACTGGATTATGAAATTAAAATAGGACAAGCTACAAAATGCATCCAGGCACTGTTGAATGAACCATTGGATAGAAAGAAACCAAGATTTGGCACTTATGAAGAAGCCAAACAGAAAATCAAGTCAGATCTTGTTGTCAAGAAAATTGTAAACAAGAATAAAAAAATGGTAAAGGACTTAACCAAGAAATTTGCAGTTACTGAAGAAGGTGAAGAGGAAATAAAAGGCAAGGAGGAAGAAACCGAGGGCCAGTCACCCATCGGTGAAGATACAGAAAAGAGTGATTTAGAGGCCACACAGTCAGATTCACCGCCTCCTCCTCCACCTAAGAAATCAAGAACAAGTGTTGCTTCAAGGACAAGAAGCAAAGCAACAAAGGAAGCAACTCCACCATTGAAGAAAGGGAGAGTGAGAACCTACAAGAGGAAACCAGTCTCACCAAAGGAGAAACAAACCAAAAGGAGTAATTTGAATAGAACTCAAGAAGATCTAGATGACTTAGCTATGGATGAAGCTGACATAGAAGTATAAAAAGGGAAAGAACCCTTGATCCCTAAAACCATTGATGAAATATGTAAAAACATTTCAGAATCTCAATCTATTTCAGATCGTAATATTAGGAAATGGTTGAAATTTGATCCAGAGGATCAAAATAAAATTGAAGATGCTATAATTGCTAAAATGTGCAAACACAATTATGTTCCACTTCAATTCATAGAATTTGAAGTACCCAAGGAGCTAACAGACATATTCTCTGCAAGATGGACATTTACACTTCATCAACAAAAAGAGATAAGAGAAAGAGTACTTGTTACTCTTATGCCTTCTAATTCAAAGAAGGAAGAGATAAATAAAATGCTGGAAAAATATGAAAAGGAGTTCTCTCTTAAAATGAGAGCATACAAATTTCTCAAAGGGAAGCTAATTGAGCTAGATCAGGAAAGCATTAAGAAGTGGTGTAAAATACTAAATAAGCCCACTAAGGAAGCTAGCCCAGAGAAAGAACACATCATCACTAAAGATGTACAGGATGATTCATCAATGGAATTGGACAGAGAAGAGAATGATGCAACTGACAACCAAAATATTGAAGTTGCAGATGAGGTATGGCCCGACACTACTCTTGACAAAAATCAAAGTGAGGAAAGCCAAATTCCACAAAGCCCAACTCATATTGACTTGCACGATGAAGTAAAGGTTACCCTATAGAAGAGGTGCAAAAAGATGAAGATATCACTGTTGCACAAGGTAATACTGACGGACAAGACACACTTACTGACACTGCAGAGGTACATACATTGACCAACATGAAAATATTGATAGAATCTATTGATATTGATTCAAGTCAGGAGAAATCATCTAAGAAAGATGATGACATACCCAAGGACATGGGTAATGATGAAAATAAAGATGCATTGGATGCGCAAAAAGATATAGACATGGAGATGAAGGATGCAACCAATACTCAGCAAAAGTTGTCTACTGAAAAAGACAAATGAGAAGATATTAACAAAGATGAAACATTGAGGAAGGATGAAGAAAAAGAAAAAAGTGAAGAAGTTAAGAAAGATGATAGCATGAAGAAAAATATGTTGATACACCCAAGGCCAATGAAGACATGTCTTCACACATCCAATAGGTGGAATCTGAACAGAAGCAACAAGAAGCTTCATCTTCTCGACCTTCACCTACCAAATCAATCCAATCTCAAGATATACAAATGGTAGTTCACCAATGTGTCTCCCAACCAAAGAAGAAGAAGAAGAAATTAATGAAGAAATAAATCTTGTTTGTAACACTTGATGAGGTGATCCAAATACCCAAGTGGGATGTATCTACTTTAGATACTGAAACACTTCAAAATTTTGGAGTGATGTGTCAAAGAAAAGCTATACAAGACAAAATGAAAAAGGCACATAGGGAAGCACAAGCCCTTGACAAAGCTAGGGATATACTACATCAACTTGTTCCTAATATAAAAGTCAAAAATGACATATCAGTCATGGAACAAATTGTAGTTCTTACCGATGCCATCACCACTCAAAATGTAGATGCAGAGAAGGAAATGGAAGAACATGCATAGATGAAGTATCAACACAAACTAGTTGAGAATATCAGCCAAGAAGTGGCAGAAAAAAAGGTAAAGCTCTCTAAATTAGAAATTCAATTAGAACCTATGATTACAGAAGCTATTACCTTAGTTCAAAAGATGTTTACACTTGAAAATTTCACAAAAGAGAATAGTGAAAAGTTGTCCCAACTAGATTCAGATCTGACAGCAAGTGCACAAAGTTTAACCTCTGATGCAAATGCAATAAAGTTGCATCATGAAAAGATCACAAAGGTAAATAGGTTAAGACAAGAGATATGGGATGCAGAGACACAATTTAGAAATGAGGTTACTGAGTTGTAGGCTCACATATTGCCAAACCTCACCACTCTACAACAACACATTATAGATGCAAGGAATCTGATCTCGACCCCGGAGATGTCTATGGTAGACAAAATCTACGATATGCATGTGAGGATATCACTTGAGCATATGGCTCTAGAAAATTTGAAAGAAAAATGGGAGAAGATGATGGAGGAAATCAAAGCCTCACACTCCCACATTTTTGACAAGTTGTAAGTACCTTTGCATTTATTATCAAAAAAGGAGGAATGAATGTGGTTCATATGTACAATATACTACATTAGCAAAAAGGAGGAAAAAGATATGTATGTTGTATGTACAACAAATATAGATATGTACAATATATCAATATCTAAAAAAGGAAACAAAAAAAGGGGAAGGCAATTATATGTACTTAAACTTACACTTACTGGAAAATGCATAGGGGGAGTCATAAAATGACTAAGGATGAATTATACACATGTGTACATACTAATACATTAAGTATGTTGCACATATCAATTTTCGATACTAATATCAAAGGGGGAGATTGATGACATTAAGTTTTGCCATTAGTATACTTAAGTGAAAAACATGATAAAGGTCATCGGTATAGGCATACCCGAAAGACAACACACTGCATACCTGATGAGATGAAAATGCTTTTTGTAAAAATGATAAGTATAGAATTGTCTAACAAACACTGTCAAGTGTTGAACCAGTGAAAAATCAAAAGAGGACATCATCGATGAAACATTGCTGACCGATCCAAAATCACTAAATCGATGGTACAATTTTATGAAAACCGCCGATAGAGAAGAAAAGGCAAGGAACCCAATGAAAATTTCAATATAGGGACACCGATGGAGAAGAATCTTGATAGAGAAAAGAAAGAAAGAAACCTAACAGACTGACAGAGCAGCCTGACCATCAGAACCGACAGTCAGTTAAAGAACCCACAAAAAGTGGATCTGACTTTCCACGTTAGATAAAACATTGTAATTCTATTTATAGAGTTTTAATTTGTTTTAAATAATTACTTGAGGGTCAAGAAAGTATAATGAAATTTTTTTAAAGCATCCTAATGGATCTAAAACATAACTAACTAAAGATCAAGGTCAAGTTGTAAACCTTGAATCTAGAGTTAAACTTTAAAAGTGTGAATCAAGAATTGACCTAGAAACTAGTATATATAGATGTTCAATCATTGTAATAGATATAGTTGAAAAATTATTGTAGCCATGGAGAGCATTTAAGAAGGAGAAGTGAATTCATGCAAAGTTTAGAAAAAGATCATATCAATTCTCAAGAACACAGAGAAGGCTACCGACGAGCAGAGACAAGGTATCATTCAATCACTCAAGGTGATTACATATACATTGTAAGCTTTATAGGATCTTTTATCAGCAATTAGAGATTTCATATACTATCAGATCAACATTAATAATGTAGTTGCATTCTAACAAGTGCATCACATAATAAATCCTTTAGTAGAAGGTGGACTTAACAGTTCTTGATAAATCTCTTAACAGAGTGCACACCTAACGGTGTTGCTAAAGCTTCAAAAAAAGTATATAATAATAGGTCTCCAATCTAATACTCCGAACAAGGTAGATCATCAAAAGTGATCAAATTGTAAGCCTTAACCGACTCCCTTCTTTTTTGTAGATAGTGAAGTTTTGTGGGTGACATCCCCACCATAGTTTTTACTTCCTAACAGGAGTTTTCTACAATATCATATCTTGTGTTATGTGTTATTTATTTTCATATATGTTTATTGAATGTTTACACATGTAAAGAACTTATGTTATGATTTTACATACATAAAGAAATATGAACAGATAGATAGGTGAATATAGAAATCTGATGACACAAAGGTTAATGGGATAATCACATAAATTTTTTAGAGGTACTGATTCACCCCTCCCCTCTCAGTACATCATTCCAGTAATTCCAACAGGAAACAATTTTTGGACTGTCGGTAACATGATCACTGAGTGACAACATATACACAAGTGCAATGGTCACCAAGCAGTTAAGTGCAATGGTCACCAAAATAGACAAGCACAATGAACACCAAAATTAGACTATCACCGGCAGACAGTTTATAGAGTAAACCGGGAGCATAGTTTATATAGTACAATGATAGACAGTTCAGAGACATCACCAAGCACAGACTATAGAGAAGATTGATCACTAGTCTACCGAGAGACAATTTTATTTCTGAGAAATGTGGATCTGAGATACATGTCAGGTAAAACACTTCAGTTTTATAATTAGCTTTATGCTTAGTTGTAAAACCATTTCTTGAGGAACAAGTAAAGCATATGTAATAGTTTTAATCAATCTAACTGATTGTAAACATGCAAACTAGGAGATCAAGGTCAAGTTGTAAACCTTTGATCATAGAGTTCTTATTGTAAAGCGTGAAACCTAATTAGGTCAAAACATTGTATAAATAGATGTAGTAATCAATAAGAACATGATGATTGTAGCTGCAGTAGGCATCTATGGGTCAGAAAAAGAGTTTCATGCAGAAGGACACAAAAGACAAGAATTTAGTTATGAAGAACAAGATTCAAGGCTACCGAGCAGAACAGAGGTATTGAGAAATCACTATAGGTGATACATATACATTGTGAACTTAAAGGATCTTTATTCAAAAATTCCAGATTGCATACCATCAGGTCAACAAGTATTTTTGACTACTGTCTAACAATTGTAGCAAATAGAAGAAATCCTTTAAGAAGGTGGACTTAACAGTATTATTGTAAATTTCTTAACTGAGTGCACACTTAATAGTGTTGTTAAAATATCTTAACCGACTAGACCTAACCAGTCTAAAATGTTACTCCTAACAGGGTAAGATCATCAGAAGTGATCACACTTGTAGCCTTAACAGGTACCTTCCATTCTGCAGATAGTGAAGCTTTGTGGGTTTCATCCCCACCGTAGTTTTTACCTTCTAACAAGGGTTTTCAGGGTTACCAATTTATGTGTCATGTGTAACTATTTTTCATGAATGTTTACATGCAATTAAGCTTATGATTTGATATTACATGCATAAGGTAGAAAATTAATATGGTCGGTAATGCAAGAACAAATTACTCAAGGATAATTGATAAAAAAAAAAATTAAGGGTACTGATTCACCCCTCCCCTCTCAGTACACACCATTCCATTGTTCCAATGATTGGTATCAGAGATAGATCTCTTATTTGGGAAAGTTTAAATCACTTGAGAGAAAAGACCATACAATGGAAAGGTATAAGCTTGATGAGAATATTGAAAATCATAAGTTACAGATACAGATCTTCTATGAGCAATACAAAGAAGAAAGAATTAATATGAGAGAGCTACTGGATGAAATAAAAGTTATGGCATCTCACTACAATGAAACAAACTATCATGAAGAAGAGATACCTGATTTGTTTGAGTCATCAGGATCTACATCTAGCAATACATCAGACACATATGAAGGAAGCATTACAATTCTTAATGAAATCAATCAACATTTGATAGAACAAGTAAAGGTACTGCAAATCGGTCAAGAGACACAGATGGTAAGAATGATTGATGTTATGAATAATGCTAGACAAGATGAACAAAAAAGAATATTAGCTATTGATGACAGGAGGAAGATCACTGAGAAGCTACAAGAGAGAGAAGTTGAAATACAAAGACTTACTGAACATCATCATGAGATCACCAATCAAATAGTTCTTATGAGTGATGAGGCCAACCGAGTGAACATAGAACTCAATGGAAAATTGGAAGCTATTGGTAAACTAAGAGAAGAAAATGAGAAACTAAAGCATGAAGTAAGGATTCAACAACAAAATAATGATAAGATCAAGAAATCTGAAGAGAGTACCAAAATAATGGATGATTTTCTGAATGGACAAAGAAGACTCAACAACAATACCAGTCTAGGGTATATCGAGCATGGAGAATCATCAAACCGAGTTTATCAAAAATATTTCTACATAAATCCGAGAGCAAAGAAGCAGTCATGCAATCAATGTGGAAAACCAGGCCACACTTCAAATGTTTTCAAGAGCAAAGCTAAAGGTATTCCTAAATCGAATTCTACATTCATAGGCAATTGTTATAATTGTAAAAAGCATGGACACAAAGCACATGAATGTAGATCTAAGGTGAACCAGCCAAAGAAGGAATCCTACATGGAAAAATATTATCCTACTTGCAAAATGCATGGGCACACATTTCATGGACGCATGAAAAAGAAAAAGAAAGCATGGAAGCCAAAAGAATAATAAAATGCTTATCAACTGAGAAGAGTCCATAACTCATATGTTTGGGATTACAACACATGGGAAAATTGCATAGCATGTGGTAGATATGGACACATAGCTGCAAACTACATGAGGAAATGGATAAGAAGGTCTAGTAATTGGACTAACTCTGGAATGACATGCTTCCACTGTCATAAGGTGGGTCACCTAAGCAATGACTGCAGAGACTGAGTGACAGAGTCAAGCACTTTTTCCAATAGGAACACTATTGAAGATATCAGGAGAATGAGAAATCAAATGTGGAGGAAAGCTTCAAGCAAAGATGATGCTGGACCAAGCACCACAGTTGGTGACTATTGGAATAATGGAATGGTTTGTACTGAGAGGGGAGGGGTGAATTAGTACGCTTAAAACTTTTATCACTTAACCTTAATCCTTTTAGTAATCAATTGTATTACCAACCACATGTGCTATTCTATCTTTGTGTATGTTATATCAAATCATAAACTCAATTAACATGTAAACATTCATAGAAACATTCATGAAATGTATTGACACATGACACAAGATTTGGTAACACAAAAAACCCCTATTAGAAGGTAAAAACTGCGGTGGGGATGAAACCCAAAAAACTTCACTATCTGCAGAATGGAAGGGTTCAATTAAGGCTTACAATTTTGATCACTTCTAATGATCTACCATGTTAGGAGTAATTTTGAGACTGGTTAAGTTCTACTTTGTTAAGAGATTTAGCAACATTGTTTACTGTGCACTCGGTTAAGAGATTTACAAAGGATTGTTAAATCCACCTTTCTTAAGGATTTCTTCTATTTTCTACACTTGTTAGAATGTAGTCAAAAATATTCATTGACTTGAGTATATGCAATCTAGAATTGCTGATTATAGATCCAATAAAGTTCACATGTATAATTATCACCTATAGTGATTGATCAATACCTCTGTTCTTCTCGGTAGCCTTGGATCTTGTTCTTGATAACTGATTTCATATTTGGCTGTTCTTCTGCATGAAACTCTGTCTCTAATCCATATAAGTGTCTGCGGCTACAATCATCATCACATCCATATGTCTTGATTGATTACACATCTATTTATACAATGAGTTTTACCTAAATGAGTTTCACGCATAACAATGATAACTCTATGATCAAAGGTTTACAACTTGACCTTGATCTCCTAGTTTGCATGTTTATATTCAGTTAGACTAATTAAAACAATTAAAATTACATTGCTTGTCTCTCAAGAAATGGATTTAAAGCTAAATATTAAACACAAGTGTTTTATCTGACATGGAAGTCAGATCCACATTTCTTGAGATTTATAACTATCTCTCGGTAGATTGGTGCTCGGGTTGCTCTATAGTCTGTTAGGTTCCTATGTTATCTTTTCTTTCAGGTTACATTGTAATTTGCTTATCGGGTCGCTCTGTCGGGTTATTTTGTCAGGTTCCACT
This sequence comes from Thuja plicata, assembly GCA_018584345.1. Taxonomy (NCBI): domain Eukaryota; kingdom Viridiplantae; phylum Streptophyta; class Pinopsida; order Cupressales; family Cupressaceae; genus Thuja; species Thuja plicata. Next base: position 2,827,105 of record MU228409.1, read on the forward strand.
TGTAACATTTTTGGGTTGCACTAGTAAAATGTGTCATCAGGTTCCCTTGTGAACTTGTCTATCGGGTTGTACTAATCCTGTATTTCAGTGTTGGTGTTACCGACAGTTCAAAACTATTTTTCCTCTCATACTAATGGAAAAATATGTCTTCAATCTCCCCCTTTGACATTAGTATAAAAAACTGATATGTGCAAATACTAAAATGTGTAGTATGTACACCATGTGTTCACCTTGTCATTATGACTCCCCCTATGTATATGTCAGTATAGTATATGAATATGTATGTACACTTTCCATTATACTATTCTCCCTTTTCACCTTATCTTCCCCTTTTATCATATCATTTTCCTCATTTTCCCCTGTACAGTATCATATCATTTTCCCCCTTTTTTAATAGTAAGGGAAAATGTGTAATTACTTACAACTTGTCAAAAATGTCAGAATGGGACTTGTTCATGTCTTCCATCATCTTCTCCCATTTCTCTTGAAGGTATTCTAGAGCCATGTGCTCCAATGTTATCCTTGCATGCATATCATAGATGTTGTTGGTGACAGACATCTCTGGGGTGGCTATCAATTGTCTGGTCATCATCATATGTTGTTGCAGTAGTGTAAGACTAGGTAGCAATAGAGCCTCTAGCTCGGTTACCTCATCTCTGAACTTTGATTCTGCCTCTTGAATTTGAAGTCTGAACTTCTTTTCTTCCATTACCTTTGCATAATGCAGCTTTATTGCATTGTCAGATGTTGAGAGACCTTGAGCACTAGCGGTAAGATCTGCATCTATTTTTGTAATTTTTTCACTATTTTCTTGAGTGAAGTGCTCTAATGTGCTTAACTTCTAAATTAAGGTGATAGCTTTTGAAATGATTGGTTCTAATTCATTTACTTGTTCAGACAACTTAACCTTGTTCTCATGAGCCATTTCTTACCTTATTTTCTTGGTCAATTTGTATTGGTACTTTTGTTTTTCTCATTCTTCTATTGCCTTTTATGCATCCATATTCTGTGATTGGATTGCGTTGGTAAGAACGGCTAATTGATCAATGATAAATGTGTTTTGATCAATGTCTATATTAGGTACTATCTATTTAAGTATATCCCTTGTTGTTTCAATTACTTGTGTGTCCTTTGTCTCCTTCTTTAGCTTATCTTGTATAGATTTTATTTTACAAAGTTCAACATACTTTGTAAGTGCCTCTGGATCCAATGTCCTTGGATCACAGGCTGGTATCTCAATAATATCTTCTAGTGTGACTGGATTCTTATTCTTGGATAGAGTTGTGAAGGGACCTATATGTAGTACCATAACAAGTTCCTTTGCTTGGTCTTATGTGCTTGGTGAAGGATTTGGAGTATGTGTATCTGTATCCTACTGCTCGGTGTTCACCTGTCAGTTGGGAGTGGACGTCTCCACATCAACGTTAGTGTTATCTACAACATCTCCTTCGATATCCTTAGGAGTGGTACCACCTTGATTTTCTTCTTCACCTTTCTTTTCTTTTTTTCCTGCATCTATTTCTTTCAGTTCTCCATCTGTTATTTTTTTCTCTCCATCTATGATCTGGTGATCAGATGTGTTTTTTGATTCCTCTTCTCCTTTATCTTCGGGTATGCTTGCATCCTTTTCGGGTGATTTCTCCTTTTCTGAGATAATATTGATAGCTTGTATCAATAGTGGTATTTTTCCCGGTATATCTACTTGAGCAGCATCTATTATTGTGACATGTTCCTCGGTTTGGTCTGGGCAACAGTGACATCTTCATCTTTCTTTACCTTATCTGTAGGATAATTTTTCTATGATATCAATGATAGTATTATCGGTGAATGTTTCATCTGTAGTGTCCATATCCTTGTTAGCTTCTGTGTTCAATGTTTCTTCATTAACATCCTTACCATCATTTATAAGAATCTATTCCGGGATCGGTTTATCTTGATCTTCTTCATTGTGAGGCTCCTCGGTAAGAGCTAATAGTGGCTCAGGGCTTGAATCCTCCTTAGGTGGATTGATGATTTTATTCCAGATATCATCTCTTTCTTTTTCAAGCTCAATTAATTTTCCCTTTAGTACTTTGTAGGCTCTTAATTTTCTTAAGAACTTTTGTGAATTCTTGTTCATCATTTCATCAATTTCTTCCATCTTGGACTCGGGTGGCATAATTGAAACTAGGGCTCTTTCCCTTATTTGTTTTTCTTCCTTTAGTGCATATGTCCACCTTACTAAAATTCTATCAAGAAGTTCTTGTGGCATCATTTTATCAAATTGGATAGGCACATATTTGCACACAATAATTGCCTTAATGATGTCTTCTTCAATCTTATTCTGATCCTCGGGGTTTAGAGTAACCATTGTCTAACCTTAGGATCTGATATGCCACCTGATTTGGCAATTGATACAGCAATTTCATCAATTGTTTTAGGAAGTTTACTCTTTATAGGTTGTTCTTCCTATTCAGTATCTTCTATATCTTCTTAGTTCTGATGAATCTTTTTCTCCTCTTAGGTTCTGATGTTTGCCCTATTTGAGGCTTCCTTTTGTAAGTCCTCACCTATCCTTTCTTGACCAGTGGTGAGTCTTCTTTGGTAGTTTGACTCCTTGTCCGTGATGCAGCCGTAGTCCTTGGTTTCTTTGCTGGTGGTGGTGGTGCATCAGACTCTATAGATTCGTAGTCACTCACTTGTTGACCTTCACCAATGGGTGACTACCCCTCAGTGTCATCCTTTTGTTCAGACTCTTCATCATTTACTGACAACTTCTTCTTAACTATCTTTACCATTTTCTCTTTCTTTCTGTCAATTTTATTCACAACTAAGCCTATTTTTATTCTTTCCTTGGCTTCCTCATAGGTTCCAAACCTAGGTTGTGACATTTCCAATGGCTCATTTAACAATGCTTCAATAGCATTGGTGGCTTGATCTATGTTGACCTCATAGTCAAGTGGTGCTAACCATGCTGTCCTCGGTACAACTGGTTTGATAAAGGTGTTATTGGTGTCCACCATAAAACAAATATCAGTTTTATAATTTTCTACCAATATTTTTGGTATCCTCATTCTTTTCTGCATTCTTTCCTTAAATCTAGTAAAGTATTCATCCATAAATGATGCAAATTTGTCACCTAGTGACTTGATGAATCCACTCATTTGAATGGTCACTGGTCGGGTAGTATCCCAGTTGACATTACCGATGGATGGAAAGAAGCTCTAGAAATAGAAAAATGTACACATTAAAAGTGATCCAAACTTACATGAATTGGAATTTGTAGACCTGATTGTCCCCATGTTTTCATCTAACTGCTTCAGTAGAAGCTCAGATAGATCTAATTATAGACCCTTCTTTGCAATCTTATGGGCAGTGTCAACTACTCCACATGCTATGTTGTTTAACCTGTTGGATCGGTATATCTTGTATCCTAGTACACATGCACTGAACTTTAGTTCTGGATCGGTGATGGTGTTAACCTTCAATCCTCTGTTATCCCATAGTGTACCTATCATCTTCTCAATCTCAGGGCGAGGAGGATGTTTAAGTGCCTTGTCCTTGTTGGTTATAGGATAACCAATCATAGCATTTATCACATCTCTGGTGATTTGTTTAGGCTCATCCAGCCACATATTTCAGTCATGTACTCTTCTCAACACTATCCAAATCCACTCAATTTTAAAATCCCTCAAGAACATTAGGGCATTTGTGAGCCCTTTCACCTTAATGTGTTTGTGTTCATCCTTGATGGTTCCGCATGCAAAAATATTTTTGTAAGCGTGATCAACCTCAAGATCTCCTATCTTGGTGATCTTGCAATGTATGTATGAATGCACATCCTCAATCAGTAAAACCCTAGGTGGAATGCCGGAGAACACACCAACATCATTGGTTTGTGAAGCAACCTCTGGACAGATTTTGTACTTAGGTTCTTCACAAGTGGAGTTCTTGATCAGATTAACCTTCTTCTCTTTGGCATTCTTGATCTTGGAAACTCATGAATTGGTTTCCATTATTTCTGAGAATTTAGGGCTTTTCCCATAAAACAAATAGTGAGCTCAATGATGTTTACTTACTTAACCTACTGAAAGCTGCTATGATTCCATTTGAATGTTGTGAATCTATCGGTTGAATGCTTCTGCAATCTGGTTGTTCTATGCTCTGCTTTGCTCTGCTTCTTTGCTCTAAATAGTTGGTGAATGAAATGAATTCTTTGTCTTCCTTTTATAGATGGTGCCCTAAGTGGTGTAATTATTGCTCTACCCACTTTTCGGGTGTCGAAGACAGAGTCGCTCAGGTGACATACCAACTTTATTTTTGGTGAAAATGCGATGCTCGGGTCATGTGTTAACTCATTTAATTTTTCACACATTCACTAACGGATCTCAGTATATGGCGAAGACAACATTGTCTTTTGATTACCGACAATGTTTGGTTTACATGAGCAACTTAGCTTTTGTATGTTAACTGATGATTTTTGGTAAGTATTGACAACTTAGCTTTGTAAGTACACCGATGCTTTTTAGTATGTATTAACTGATGAGATTGTATTCATAGAATCATAACAAGTAATACCATAGTGCATCTTTAATCATGCTAGTTTGGCATTTTTAACTATGTATATTGGAACTGATGTAAAGTATAACTTAGTATAGTGCAGTTCCATACTTGTTCATCTTAGGTGGGGGTGGTGATGTCACTAGATCCATTGTATAAGGTGTCACCAATTGCATTTCTTGCTCCAGCATCATCAGTGTTTGTATCTTTCCTCCACATTTTGTTTCTTATCTTCTTGATGTCTTCAATGGTATTTCTAGTGGCAAAGATGCTTGTCTCTCTCACTCGGTCTATGTAGTCCTTGCTTAGATAACCAACTTTATGGTAGTGTAAGCATGACATTCCAGGGTTAGTCCAACTCCTAGACTTTCTCATCCATTTTATCATGCAGTTTGCATCTATGTGTCCATATCTACCACATGCTATGTAGTTTGGCCATGTATTGTAATCCCAAACATATGAGTTACCAACTCTTTTAGGTTGATAAGCAGTTTCATTTTCTTTAGGCTTCCATGCTTTCTTTTTCTTCTTCTTGCATTCAAGAGATGTGTGCCCATGTATTTTGAAAGTAGGACAATATTTTTCCATGTAGGTTTCCTTCTTTGGTTGTTTCACCTCAGATTTACATTCATATGCTCTATGTCCTTTCTTGTTACAGTTATAACAATTTCCTATGAATGAAGATGTGGATTTAGGAATACCTTTTATTTTGCTCCTGCAAACATTTGATGTGTAGCCTAGTTTTCCACAGTGATTGCATGACTTCCTTCTTGGTCTTGGATTTGTGTATACATTCTTTGGAAGAGCTTGGTATGGTGATTCTCCATTCTCGGTATACCCTAGTCCGGTATTGTTGTTGACTCTTCTTTGTCCATTAAAAAAATCATCCATCCTTTTGGTGCTTTCTTCAACTCTCTTACTCATTTTATTGTGTTGTTGCCGAATTCTTACTTCATACTTAAGTCTTTAATTTTCTTCTCTTACCTCACCAATAGGTTCCATCTTTCCATTCAGTTCTATGTTCATTCGGTTTTCCTCCTGACTCATAAGAATAATGTAATTGGTGATCTCATCATGATGTTTAGTAAGTGTTTGTATTTATGACTCTTTCTCTTGTAGCTTTTTAGTGATCTTCCTCCTGTAATCAATAGCTAGTGTTCTCTCTTGTTCACCCTATCTACCATTATTCATAACATCAATCATTCTTACCATCTATGTCTCTTGACCGATTTGTAGTGATTTCACTTGTCCAAATAGATGTTGATTGATTTCATTTAGAATTGTAATGCTTCCTTCAAATGTGTCTGATGTATTGCAAGATGTAGACCCTAAAGACTCAAATAAATCAGGTATCTCTTCTTCATGATGGTGTGTTTCATTACAGTGAGATGCCATAACCTTTCTTTCATCTAGTATTTGTCTCATCTTCACTCTAGCTTCTTTATATTGCTCATAGAAGATCTGTATCTCTAACTTCTGATTCTCAATACTCTTATCTAGCTTTGATTCCAATTGTTGGAAATAATGGAATGGTGTGTACTGAGAGGGGAGAGGTGAATCAGTACCCTTAAAATTTTTATCACTAAACCTTAATGATTTTAGTAATCAATTGTATTACCAACCACATGTGCTATTCTATCTTTGTGTATGTTATATCAAATCATAAACTCAATTAGCATGTAAACATTCATAGAAACATTCATGAAATGTATTGACACATGACACAGGATTTGGTAACGTAAAAAACCCTTATTAGAAGGTAAAAACTGCGGTGGGGATGAAACCCACAAAACTTCACTATATGCAGAGGGGCCAGTTAAGGCTTATAATTTTGATCACTCCTAATGATCTACCCTATTAAAAGTAATTTTGAGACTGGTTAAGGTCTACTCTGTTAAGAGATTTAGCAACATTGTTTAGTGTGCACTCAGTTAAGAGATTTACAAAGGATTGTTAAATCCACCTTTCTCAAGGATTTCTTCTATTTTATACACTTGTTAGAATGTAGTCAAAAATATTCATTGACTTGAGTATATGCAATCTAGAATTTCTAATTACAGATCCAATAAAGTTCACATGTATAATTATCACCTATAGTGATTGATCAATACCACTGTTCTGCTCGGTATGCTTGGATCTTGTTCTTGATAAGTGATTTCATCTTTGGTTGTTCTTCTGCATGAAAATTTTTCTCTAATCCATTGAAGTGTCTGTGGCTACAATCATCATCACATCCATATGTATTCATTGATTACACATCTATTTATACAATGAGTTTTACCTAAATGAGTTTCACGCATAACAATGATAACTCTATGATCAAAGGTTTACAACTTGACCTTGATCTCATAGTTTGCATGTTTCTAATCAGTTAGAATAATTAAAACAATTAAAATTACATTTATTGTCCCTCAAAAAATGGATTTAAATCTAAATAAAAAGAAAAATATAAAACACATGTGTTTTATCTGACGTTGAAGTCAGATCCACATTTCTCAGGATTTATAACTGTCTCTCGGTAGACTGGTGCTCGGGTTGCTCTATAGTCTCTCGGGTTCCTCTATAATATATTTTGTCTGGTTACACTGTAATCTTCTTGTCTGGTTCCTCTGTTAGGTTATTCTGTCAGGTTCCACTTGTAACATTTTTGGGTTGCACTAGTAAACTATGTCGCTGGGTTCCCTTGTGAACATGTCTATCGGGTTGGACTAAACCTGTCTTTTGGTGTTGGTGTTACCGACGGTTCAAAAAAGTTTTTCCTTTCACACTAATGGAAAAATATCTCTTCAGGTGACACCTCATCCAATGGATCTATTGATAGCACCACCCCCACCTAAGCAAAACAAGTAAGTATGGAACTGCACTATACAAAGCTATATTTAACATCAGTTCCAATATTCATAGATAATATGCCAAATTAACATTAATGGAGATGCACTATGGTATTACTTGTTATGAATTTATGAATCCAATTTTTTTGATCAATACACACTAAGCATCATCAACGTACATATAAAAGCCAAGTTGTTAATATAAATCGAGCATCATTGGTAATCATGTAAAATACATTCAAGTTTTCGCTATCATACTGAGCACCGTCTATGAAAATGTGAAAAGTGCAACTAAGTTGTCACTTACCCCGAGCGTTGTATTATCACCAAGGATGAAGTTGGTATAATGCTTGAGTGACATTGTTACCGAGTGGTAGCTCTATCATTTATTGCACCACTTAGGTCATTTTCTATAAATAGGGCATCGAAGAGCTCATTCACTCACAGAGCAAAAATGAGAAAATAACAGAGCGAAGAGGAGCGACCAAAAGTGACAAGTTTGCAGATTGATTAACAACAGATTCAAAGGTGATTCCAAATAGATTTCAACATCTACATCAAAGATCACATGAGTATCTAGACTCATCGAGCTCATAGTTTTTGTTCACAAGAAGCCCTAATTTCATAAAAATGGCAACCACATTGCGAGTCACAAAGATCAAGAATGTGAAGGACAAGAAGGTCAACCTGATCAAGAACTCTACCTGTGAAGAGCTCAAGTATAAATTTTTCCCCTAGGTTTCTTCACAACCCAATGACCAAGGAGTATTCTCAAGTATACCTCCTAGGGTTTTTCTATTTGAGGATGTCCGAGCATATATCCACTTCAAGGTTGCAGATATCAGAGATCTTAAGTTTGAAGAAGCTTACCAGAAGCTTTGCACAGATGGAAACCTTAAAGATGAACACAAACACATTGAGGTGAAAGGGTTAAAAAATTCCCTATTGTTTTTGAAAGAGTTTAAGATCGAGTGGCTTTAGATAGTACTCATCCAAGTACATGATAGAAAAATGTGGTTGGATGAACCAAAACTAATCACTAAGGATGTGATTCACGTAGTAACCAGTTATCCAATAATCGACAAGGCCAAAGCCCTAAAACATCCTTCTCGCCCTGAGATTGAAAAGATGACAGGTGCAGTATGGGACAATAGAGGTTTGAAAGCTAACTCAATCACCAACCCAGAGATGAATTTGGGTCCATGTTTACTTGGATACAAGGTATTCCAAGCTAGAAGATTAAATGGTATAGCATGTGGAGAAGTTGATACTGCCTATAAGATTGTGAAGAAGGGATTACAATTGGACTTATCTGAGATTCTACTGAAGCAACTAGAGAAAAACATGAGGACTATTAGATTAGCTAGATCTAATTCATGTAAGTTTGGTTCACTTCTCATGTGCACATTTTTCTACTTTCAGAATTTCTTCCCATTTGTCGGTAATGTCAATTGGGACACAACCCAACCAATAACAACACAAATTAGGTGAATTTATAAAGTCATAATGGATGCATACTTCACTACCTTCAAGGAAAAAATGTAGAAGAGAATGAGGATACTTGCACAATTGGTGGAACAATATAATGATGACATATATTTCATGGTGGATACCGACACCACTTTAATCAAACCAGTTGTACCGAGAATAGCATGGTTACCACCACTAGATTGTGAGATCAACATTGATCAAGATATAGAGGCTATTGAAGCCTTGCTAAATGAAGCAGTGGAAAAATCATTGAGAATATTTAGAACTTATGAAGAAGCTAAGGCTAGAATCAAAACTGGCCTAGTAGTGAAGAAGATAGACCGAAAGAATAATAAAATCTTAAAAACACTTAAGAAGAAAATTTTGGTAGATGATAAATATTTGGAACAAGATGTCACTGAGGGACAGTCACCTATCGATGAAGAAGAAAAATTGAGTGATTCTGAATCTACTAAGTCAGATGCACTACCAGCCAAGAAGGAAAAGGTAGAAAATTTGACAGCTACATCAAGAACAAGAAGCAAAACAACAAAAGATGCAGACTCACCACTGGTAAAGAAAGGCACAGTGAGGTCTTATAAGAGAAAGCCTCAAACTAGGCAAACATCAAAGAGGCAAAGAAGGAGATATATCAGAGGTAAAGAGGATAAGGAAGATACCAAGCATGATGATAAAGAAAAAGGAGTTCAAACAGAAAATCTCAAAGTTACTCACACAGTTGATGAAGTTGCACAATCAATCATCGACACTGGGAGCATATCACACTGAAAGATAAGTCAATGGCTAACCTTATCTCCTGGAGATCAAACCAAGATAGAAGAAGCCACAATTAAGGCAATGGTTACTTACAAGTATGTACCAATATAATTCAATAAGAAAATGCCACAAGAGCTTAGTGACAAAATATCAACAAGGTGGACTTATGCATTGCATACATAGAAATAGATAAGGGAAAAATACCTAGTCATACTCATGCCACCCAAGACAACATTTGAAGAGATTGATGAAACAATGAAAGAGCATTGAAAGAAATTCTCAACAAAGATGAGAGCCTACAAAGTACTAGAGGGTTGATTACAAGAGCTTGACAAAGAAAGAAATGAGACTTGGAATGAAATATTCAATGGCCCCAAGTAGGTATTGGCTCTTACTGAGAAACCTCACTATGAAGAGAAAGAGGCCACACCGAGCCTAGAGCACATCTTTATAAATGACACTAAGGATGTCAATCTAGTAGATCTGATAATAGATGCAAGCAAGGCCATGGATGACATACCTCAGATTTTACAATCATTAGGGCATTCAACAGAGATCACAATCAAAGATATAACTCTTATTGATTCTGATGATGAGCCTAAGAAAGATGAAAATGTAACTAATGCCACTGAGAAAGAAAAGGAAAAAGATACCACAGATGTTGCATAGGTAAATGTACCAATTCACATACCATTATTGATACAAGCTATCAATATCATATCTAAAGAAAAGGAAAAGACACTTGAGCCTGATGCAAACATACCAATAGACATAGGTGATGAACAAGGGAAGCAGACAGATACAAATGAGGAGAATAAAACAAGTGGAGAGGAAGAACCGAGTGATGCCACAGCCAAGGACATCAAAGAAGAAAACAAAGCTGTAGAAAAAGACAAGGTTGATGTAGAGATGTCTACTACCAAGCAGAAAGCCAAAGGCACCACACCTCCCACACATTCACCGAGGAAAATAGAGAAAGAAAAATAACTTGCAATGGTAATTCATAATCCCGCTTCCACTACTCTTACAAAGAAGAAAAAGAAGAGAAAATATCCAGTCACATTAGATAAAATTATTGATATAAAAAACTATGATCCTAGAACATTGGATCTAGAGTCACTTACCAAGTATGGAGAACTCTATAAAATAAAGGCAATTCAAGACAAGCTCAAAAAGGAGCACAAGAACTCACAAGTCCTGGAAAGAACAAAATAAATATTATTGCAGATTGTTCCTGACATTGACATTGATCAAAATGCTCCAATACTTGATCAATCAGCAGTTCTGATTGACGCCATTACATCACAAAATGTAGATGCAGACAAGGTCATTGAGGAACGTGCTGAGCAGAAGTGTCAATACAAGCTTACAAAGAAGATTAGTCAAGAAGTGGTAGAAAATAAGGTAAAACTATCTGAATTAGTAACTACAATGGAACCGATATTATCAGAAGTAGTTAAACTAGTTCAAAAGTTGTGCACAATAGAGCAATTCACTATCGAGCATACTGAAAAGATAGAAAAAAATAGATGAAGATCTTAAGGCTAGTGTACAAAGTCTCGCAACCAAGGAAAATGCATTCCAGTTTCATTACGAGAAGATTGCAAAAGAAAAATGATTGAGAATATAAATTCAAAAGGTTGAAAGAAGAATCAGAGATGAGGTAACCAAGCTACAAGCTATGTTACTCCCGAATGTCACATTGCTATTGAAACACATGACTTCGGCGAAAGAATTGATTGCCACCCCGGAGATGTCTGTCACCGAGAGTATATATGACATGCACACTAGAGTAACTTTGGAATACATGACCTTGTAACACCTCTAAGAGAAATGAGAGAAGATAATGGCAGAAATTCAAAAATCCCATGCCCACATACTTGACAAGCTATAAGTATTACACCTTTTTCATTAATTTGAAAAAGGGGGAAATTATATGTGAAAGGGGGAAACTATATGTATAACGAGGATATTATATGTATACATGTAAAAGGGGGAAAATGTACAAAAGGTAAAAACATGTCAAAGGACAAAGAGGGAAATACACAAAGGAGAAACATGTACATACCAAGGCATGCACATAGGGGGAGTCATTGACAAGGTAAACACTTGGTGTATATACTAAACACATCAGTTATTTGCACATATCAGTTTTTGATACTAATGCCAAAGGGGGAGATTGATAATCCTAAAGGATCATATTTGTCATTAGTATACAAGGAAATATTTTTTGGACTGTCAGTAACATGATCACTGAGTGACAACATATCCAAGTGCAATGGTCATCGAAACAGTTAAGTGCAATGGTCACCGAAACAGACAAGCACAATGAACACTAAAATTAGACTATCACCAACAGACATTTTATAGATTAAACCAAGAGCATATTTTACAGAGTAAACCGACAGACAATTTAGAGACATCACCGAGCACATACTAAAGAGAAAACCGAGCACCAGTCTACCGAGAGACAATTTTATTTCTGAGAAATGTGGATCTAAGATACACGTCAGATAAAACACTTCAATTTTATAATTAGATTTATTCTTAATTGTAAAATCATTTCTTGAGGAAAAATTAAAGCATATGTAATTGTTTTAATCAGTCTAACTGATTGTAAACATACAAACTAGGAGATCAAGGTCAAGCTATAAACCTTTGATCATTGAGTTCTTATTGTAAAGCGTGAAACCTAATTAGGTCAAAACATTGTATAAATAGATGTAGTAATCAATTAGAACATGATGATTGTAGCTGTAACAGACATCTATGGAATAGACAGAGAGTTTCATGTAGAAGGACATAAAAGATAGAATTCAGTTATGAAGAACAAGATTCAAGGCTACCGAGCAGAACAGAGATAGTAATCAATCACTATAGGTAATACATATACATTATGAACTTAAAGGATCTATATTCAACAATTCAAGATTGTGTACCATCAGGTCAACAAGTATTTTTGACTACTCTCTAACAATTGTAGCAAATAGAAGAAATCCTTTAAGAAGGTGGACTTAATAGTCTTATTGTAAATCTCTTAACCGAGTGTATACTTAACAGTGTTGTTAAAATATCTTAACCGAGTAAACATAACCAGTATAAAATGTTACTCCTAATAGGGTAAGATCATTAGAAGTGATCACACTTGTAGCCTTAACCGACACCTTCTATTCTATAGATAGTGAAGCTTTGTGTTTTTCATCCCCATTGCAGTTTTTACCTTCTAACAGGGGTTTTCCGCGTTACCAATTCTTGTGTCATGTTTAACTATTTTTCATGAATGTTTCTATGAATGTTTACATGCAATTAAGTTTATGATTTGATATTACATGCATAAGGTAGAAAAGCAATATGGTCGGTAATGCAAGAACAAATTACTAAAGGATAAATGATAAATTGTTTTAAGGGTACTGATTCACCCCTCCCCTCTCAGTACACACCATTCTATTATTCCAATGGGTGAGAGGGAATGACCCAAGTGGGATACAACCATTTTTTCCATGGTAATCCAAACCACTATAAAATAAAACTCGTTCATCCTTAATAGGGTGAGTGACAAAAATATTTGAGAATCATACCTCCTCTAGTAGTCCTTCAGGATTGTGCAAAATCGTACTTTTGTGTGTGTGGGAGGCCTCTGTAATGGGGGATAGACTCAAATAATTTTTAACAGAATCTTGATTAAAAGCTTGTTAAATTAGCAAGCCTACCCTCTTAAAGCCATGTTAAGAGCCAAAGTTGACCATAGGTAGCTTGATTGAATTATTTTCTTGCAAAAACCTTGTCAAAAACATCCGAGAATATATGCATTTATAGAATTTTTTTAGAAGTTAGAAAACATGTGTATTTGTGGTTGCTATGCTTGATGATACATGATCTTGAGAAAAAATACAACATACATTTGAAAGATCCAAAGTTCATACAAATAATCTTTCTTCTCAAGTGAATACTTCTTCAACAAAACTTCTCAATTCTTTTTCTAGTTGGTTTGGACAAGATCTCGTCATATAAATTTGTCTTTACAAAAGGATGGAACCATGCTAAGAGAGAGTATTAAATTTCCTTTAATAAAGGATGAAACCATGTCAAGAGAAGACACACCTTATTTGGAAGAAACTCCTCATGCTCCTTATCAACCCTTTCAAGAGAGAAATCAAGAGGAAAATTTAGAAGATATCTCAATGGCAACTAACACATTGTTTGAAGCTAATAACAATGGAGAAATCAATAATAACCATAATGAATAATTGACCAAAGAAAAGATCAATGAAGCATCTCAAAACCCTATGTTCATGAAAATTAGGAGTCAAACTTCCTCACGATTTTGACACATCCCAATTAACAAAGGATGAGGAAGAGGATACTCCTTTAAAAGCCATGAACCAACAAATCAAATCCTTACAAATGTAAATAAATAGAATGAAGAAACAGGCTGCCCCAAAATTATTCTCAATTGAAGCTATTTTCTCTTTTCCATTTGATAAAAAATTATTTATGAAACCTTTTCCCCAAAACATGTTTTTTCCTAAGTACAACAAATATACGGGTACAGTTGACCCACATGACCACAAAAGGGAGTTTGGTACCTTAAGCATGGAAATTCTCCATAAACCTACCTATTTGATGAGGTTGTTTCCCCTAAGCCTTGGTGGGTTAGCAATGGAATGGTTTTCAAAGTTACCTCCGGGTATAAAGACATTTGAGGAATTAATATCCAAGTTTGTTAATCAATATTCCTACAACATTGAGTGAGAAATTACCACGTAAGATCTATGCAATACCAAGAAAAAGAATGGGGAAGCCTTTTTGAGCTTTCTAAAAAGGTGGAGAAGAATCTTTGCCAAATATCCATGAAGTATACCTAAAAAAGAAAAAATGGATATATTTATAAACAGTTTGGTGACTATAATGAAATTCAAGTTACAACTTAATTGTCCACCAAATTTTGAAAAGGTGATAGAAAAGGGAGTCCAAATAGAGGATGCTTTAGTAGGAAGTGGGGAACTAAAGCTTTACAAAGAAAATAAAACCTTTTCAAGAAAAAATACCTTCAACAACAATTCTTCAAACAATACCAATAATGATAAACCAAATTTTTGGATGAAGAATACGAACAAAAAGTTAGTCAATGATGGAGTAGTGGAAGCTCACAATCTTAAACCTAAACCTTTCAATCTTTCAATGGGTTCCACTAATCAGACTAATAATGTTAACCAATCCTTCAATAATCCTTTTAACAATGTGAATGCTTCCAACAACAATCAAGGAAGTGCCAAGCCTAAACCTAATTTTATGACTCAATTTACTCCAGGACCATGGAGAAAGTTTACCCCATTGGGAGAACTACTTGAGTCGGCCCTAAGAGCACTCGTTGCAAAAAAACTCATAACTTTAGTGGAGGCAAGACCATATGAACCTCAAGTAAAACCATCATGGTGGAGTGATTCTAATCATTGTGAATATCATCATAATAAAGGGCATAAAAGGAATGATTGCATGAAGTTGAAACATGTGGTTCAAGACCTTATTGATAATGGTATTATTAAGGTTGATGGACCTAAGAATAATGAAGAGCACACAACCTTTAAAAATCCTTTCCTAAATCATGAGAAGGATGAATCTTCAAAGACTAATCAATACAATCAAAAGGGAGATCATAAGGTAAATTTTGCTCTCACCTATGACAATACAATCAATTCTTTATCTAGTTATGAGAACACCATTAATGTCATAGTGATCAAAGATAAACAAAAAAAAGAGCCCCCTAAATTAATCACTCGGGGGAAATCATCAAAAGTGATTCTACCTGGAACTTCCAATGTTGTGAAAAGACCTAATAATTCAGTGTTTCCTTCCAAGACCTATAATTTGATAGATTAACTTCAAAAAAATCCTGCACAAATTTCAATTTTGGAGTTGTTAAAACTATCACACACACATAAAGAGATCTTGAAAAAATCTTTGGTAGACACAATAGTTCCTACCAATCTAGATGTGGACCAATTTCAAAACATGGTTAGTCACCTTATTGCACCCCATTTCCTATCCTTTTCAGAGCAAGATGACATGTCCTTAATTCATCCACAAAATTTGTCCTTGCATATAGAAGTCCTAATCCAAAAGCATAGGGTCAAAAGAGTCCTAATTGATGGAGGTGCTGGCCTAAACATTTGTACTCTAAGTCTGGTCAAATCCTTGGGCTATTCTAAAGAACCAGTGGATACAAAAAGAAAGATAACTATTAAAGCATATTATGATGATGAGAGATCTTCCAAAGGAACTATCATTTTACCTATTCGGGTAGGACCTATTAAAAAAGAAATAGTATTTCAAGTACTTGATCTCAAATTGACCTACAACATATTTTTGGGAAGGCCATGCATAGATTAGATGCAAGCCATTCCATCTACCTACCATCAATGTTTAAAATTTCCTTATTTTGAACAAGAAATAACTATTGACGGGGATCATAATCCATTTCAATACTGCAATCAAATCAAAACCGGTTACAGATTCCTTTGTACCCCACAATAATGAGGCTTCTACATCTACCTCACATTCAAAACAAGCTAAAGAGGAAGTTCCTAAGATAAATTTATCCTCTACATCAAAGGATAAAGAAGATACAAATGATAAGCCCACTACCTCAAATCATGAAGAAACTATTCATTCTCTCTCTAACAAAGGTAAGGAAAAAGTGATTTTTCTAAACACAAATGAAGAAAACCCTAATTCCTCAACATCAAATTATGTCATTCAAGAGGATCATGATTAGAAAGAGAAGAGGAAAAAGTGGCACATTACAAGAAGATGGACATCATGATGAAAAACTTTGAAAAACAATGTATCATTAAGAAAAAAGGAGTTGGAGAATACTCTATTTCATTAATGGATATGCCAAATTCTCCCAAATCACATGGTAAACCCTTGGTCATACCCAATCAAAAAATTCCTCACAAATAATGTATAGAAGAAGATAATAATGTGTTAACATGGCTATGCAAAGATGAGGAAGGAACAAGTGAAAGTGTGCAAAACATTAGTATTCCCACACATCAATATGGGAAAGGATTTGAGATCATGCAAAAAATGGGCTACAAAGGAAGATGACCTTTAGGTAAAAGAAATAGAGGCTTGTTAGAACCTATACAACCCTCATGGAGGTCAAGTGAGGAAAAATCAGGGATAGGATATCATGAGCAAGGTAATGGTCAAAATAATTTAACTAATCCTTTTGAAAACATTAACATGTTGGATTCATAGAGTGAAGATGGTTCAAATGAATATGAATGGGATTCATTATCAGAGGAATCTTGTCATGATAAAGAGGTATATGTTATTCATTCTTACACTTCTACACCAAAGGAAATTCCAAGTACAAACCAAGAATTGGTAGGAGAGCCTTATGTGCCCTCTTTCATAGGAGAATCTAGCTCTAGGTTTAATATACAACAATTTTTCCCATAAGAAACTCAAGAGGACTCTAGCGAGGGAGATTTTGATCCTAGCTCTATGGACCATCTTCAGGAAACACATGTCATTGATTTTCATGATAGAATGTATGAACCTCTACACAAAATCATGAACCTAATTCCCATTGACCTAAATTTACCAATTGATCCTTTACCCCTTGTTCATCCTAAATTGATTGATTGGGACCAACTTGAGACAAATGATATACCAGAGTTCCAAAATGATCATGCCATATCTTTGTACCTAAATGTGGTTGAACCTTCCTCCACCAATGAATCATATCAAGAGGCATAAATGGGGGGAAATGTCAAGTTTCTTAATCATCAAGAGAAAAAGAAAAAAAAAAAAAGATCTAGTGGTGAAAACAACCATGTGGCAGTACTAGACCCAAAAATAGTAAAAATAAATGATGTATACAAAGGTGAAAACCCAATTGTGGCACCTATGGATGAGAGACTTGACATTTTACCTGACCATCATGAAGAAAGATCCGCTATCTTGATAGAGCCAATAGAAAAGATCAACATTGGAATAGAGGCAGAATCAAAGTTTATTCATTTGGCTACATCTTTATCTATAGAAGAAAGGGAGCAATTCATTGAATTTTTCAAAGAAAGATAAGTGAATTTTGCATGGTCCTATGCCAATATGCCAGAATTGGACCCAAATCTAATAATACACCATCTCAACATAGCTCCAGGAGTTAAACCAGTAAAGAAAAAATTGAGAAAGATGAATCCACATGTGGCATTATTGGTTAAATACGAGTTAAAGAAACTCCTGGACACAAGATTTATTCGGTCTATTGCATATGCAGCTTGGATCTCCAACATTGTCCCTATTTCCAAAACTGACAAAAATATTAGAATTTGTACCAACTTTAGGGATTTAAATAAAGCATGTCCCAAAGATGATTTCCCGCTTCCTAACATTGATACTATAGTAGATATGACAGCGGGGCATTCTATTTTTTTCTCAATGGATGGGTTTAGTGGCTATAATCAAATCAAGATAGCTCCAGAAGATCAAGATAAAAATGGCTTTTACATGTCCTTGGGGTACCTTTTGCTGGAATATGATGCCATTTGGTCTGAAAAATGCGGGGGCAACCTATCAAAGGGCCATGACTACCATATTCCATGATATGATGCATACATTTATGGAGGACTATGTAGATGATATTATTGCAAAATCTTATACTAGAAAAGAATATCTACCCATACTTGATAAAATATTCACAAGATTAGAACAATTCAAATTAAGGATAAATCCAAAAAAATGTGCCTTTGGTGTTCAATCTGGAAAATTGTTGGGATATATTGTGTCAACAAAGGGAATATAAGTGGATCCTGCTAAATTTCAAGCCATTATGGAAATGGAGGCACCAAGAAATATTAGCCAATTGAGGTATTTGCAAGGAAGGATACAATCTATTAGAAGATTCATCTCCCAATTGGCAGAAAAATGTCATTCCTTTACTCAATTATTGCACAAAGATATCCTTTTTCAATGGGATAGTAAATGTGAAGAGGCCTTTTCTCTCTTAAAGAAATACTTTCCAAATCCTCCAGTTCTAATGGCTCCAATACCAGGAAAACCATTAATTCTATACATCTCTACAACTAAAAATTCATTGGGGGCCCTCTTAGCACAAGAAGAAAACAAAGGAAAAGAAAAAAAAATCTATTTTATTAGTAAAACTTTAGTTAAACATGAGCTCAATTATACTTGTGCAGAAAGAGCATGCTTGGCAATCATGTTTGTTTCTCAAAAGCTCTGACATTACATGCTTGCACATAAAATCAGACTTATTGCTAATATATATCAACTCAAATATCTTCTTAGAAAACCAACTCTCACAGGGAGGTTATCCAAGTGGGTTATGGTATTAAGCGAGTTTGACATTGAGTATGTGGATCGTAAATCTATTAAGGGTCAAGTTATTGCCGATCAATTAGCAGAATCACCACTCTCAAGTGAGGAAGCTATTCAACTGGAGTTCTTAGATGCAAGTATCCTTACTAGTGAGACAAAAATATGGAATTTATACTTTGATGGATCCTATACTCAACATGGCTCGGGGGCAGGAGTTCTTTTCATTACACCCCAAGGTTGCACGATCCCCAAATCATTCAAATTGCTATTTCCATGCACCAATAATATAGCAGAGTATGAAGCTCTTGTGATAGGACTCAAAATGGCTTTAGAATGGAGGATTACAAAAATAAAAATTTATGGAGATTCCCAATTAGTCATCAATCAGATTAATGATGAATACTTGACTAAAGATGAAAATCTCATGCCTTATAAAAGGATGATTGATGATTTAAAAAAGTATTTCATATTGATCACATTCGAGAAAATACCTAGAGAAGAGAACAAAGCAGTTGATGTCATGGCCACACTAGCTTCACTATTGCAAATACATGATTAAGGTGAAAGATATGAGTTCTTGATGGAGGAATTGGTACAACCTACATACGACCATCCTGATTCCCAAATCATTTGCCTACTTGTGGGTCATGACTCTACTTGGTATGGTCATGTTTATACCTATCTCAAAGATAACACCCTACTCTTAGACCAAACTCAAAATGAAAAATGAAACCTTATACACCAAGCCTCACGCTTTACCCTTATTGCTGACACATTTTATCGCAAAGGTCTTGAAGGAAACGCTACTTAGATGTCTAGAGAGTGAGGAATAGAAAGCTGCTTTACATGACATTCATGAGGGGATTTGTGGGACATACTCAAGTGGATTTACCTTAGCAAAGAAACTTCTTAGGATGGGGTACAATTGGCCGATCATGGAAAAAGATGCATGCCAATTTGTGAAAATTTGTCGAAAGTACCAATATCATGGGAACTTGATACATGTGCCAACATAGGAATTACATCCCATTACTACACCTTGTCCTTTCTATCAATGGGGTTTTGATTTGATAGGGGTGATATATCCTCCTTCCTCTAATGGGCACAAATACATTATCACTGCAACTGAGTACTTTACAAAATGGGTGGAAGTTGTACCCTTAACAACTGCAACTAGAAAAGAAGTTTCCATGTTTATCCTAAAATACATCATTTGCAGATATGGTATCCCACATGTACTTATCACTGATAATGGAAGGCAATTCAAAAATAAGGACGTAAAGGAGTTATGTGAAACATTTCATATTACTCAACATTTTTCTTCCATTTATTATCCTCAAGCTAATGGACAAGCATAAGCCTCTAATAAAAATGTTCTAAAAATCCTCAAGAAAATAGTTGATGACTCAGGTAGGGATTGGCACATCCAGTTAAACCCAACACTTTGGGCTTATAGAACAAGAATCATTTGACCTACTAGGGCCACACCTTTTTCTTTAGTTTATGGACCTGAAGAAGTTCTACCTTTAGAAGTGGAAATTACATCCCTAAGAGTCTCATTACATGGCATCTAGACCGATGAGGAGTATAGAGTATCTATATTGGAAGAGCTAGAGTTACTAGAAGAATATCAACATCAAGCTTGAATCATCTTCAAGTGTACCAAAAGAGAATGTCTCATAACTATAACAAAAAGATCAAACCTCGATAAGTGATCTTGTTCTAATTGGGAATCTCCATAAATTTGTATTTCTATAATCCTATGGGAAGGGAACATACAAATTATCTGATTGTGAAGGAGATGAGCTTCAGGAACCCATCAATAGCATACACTTAAAGAGGTTTTATATCTAATCAGATGAAAAAGTATCCGTTGAAAGAGTGTAAGAAGAGAGAGTATCAGATGGAAAAGCATCATGTTGTATAGTTCAAATTGATCTTGAGAAAAATCCAAAAACATGAGAAAATTTTAAAATCTAAAAAAATGAGAAAGATCAAAAACTTCAAAAACAATGCAAAAGTAGAAAAGCATAAAAAGAGGAAAATTGAGCATGAAGAAAGTAAAAACATTCAAAAAAAATCAAAAATTGTTGTCTTGGTGAAAACCTAGCAATCAGGCACCTTAATGATATAAAGGAAAAAAAAAGAATGAAAAAGAGAAAAATGTCTTGGTGAAAACCTAGCAATAGGTGCCTTGGTAGAAAAAAAAGTAAAAAAGAGAAAAAAGTGCAATAAATCCAAGTGGTGAAAACCTGGCAAACAGGTGCTACTTGCCCCAAGTCAAGCCTACTTGCATAAAATTTACATTTTCCCATCCTTGTATATACCCCGTTGCATTCTGTCATTTGTACATTGTCATAATAAAGTCTCCAAGCTGCATTTGTACATAAAACTTTTGTCATGGTGTTTGCAAGTTTCCTTGGTTCATTATCATTGACAAATTTGATTGGGGGCACGTTTCAGATTCCAAGAAATCATCAAAGAATAGACACAAGAAAGATTTAAAATCCCTTCATCAAAAATCAAGAATCGTAATCATTGACACTTATCGATTGATCCAAATATCAAATTTCTACAGATCCAAACATGTGATTCATCTCAATTTCAAAGGCTAAACAATCAAATGCTAAGCTTATACATCAATCATTATGAACAAAGGATCAAAATTAGATGGATATTTTTCTAAGGGAATGGATCAACAAACAAATAGAAAAGTTAAGTTCAATGATGTTTCTTGATTTTTCTATCATGTCTTTTTAGCCTATCAATGATGTGTTGAACTAGATATGCAATGATGGAGACATGATACTTTTTTTAAAATTTCTTCTTGTAAGGTTTATTCCTAGATATATGCAAGTTCATCTAATTACATGATCATCAAAGAATCATCGAGGACATTTGTATATCACTAGGGATTATATCTTTGTTTGTTTACACAAAAGGATACCTTGTCCATTTAGATTGTTCATATCTTAATGCCAAAATCCACTTGCAACATTGAATCTGATGAAATCGGTATTCATACTCTCATGGTGGGGGAAATCTTACTAGTAAGGGTTGTATTGATGAATTAGAACTTCAATGATGGCAGTGGTCACATTGAATTAGATGAAATAGGTATTCATACCATCATGGTTTGGAAATTTCACCAGTGAGGGTTGTACCAATTTCTAAATGGTTTACCAAAAAAGCTCAATGATGATACTTGCAAAAATAGCAGTGTATTAAAAAGTGACAACTATTTTAGGTTGCATTTGTATATTGCATTCATGTTAGATTAAATCATGCATAAATATTGCATTATGGAATTTCTCAAGGAAAGGGGGGGTCAAACATCCATGTCAAAGTATCAAGAATTCTTCTTTCGATGGAATATCTAGGACTTTATAAAAAACAATATATCTCATTTACATTTCAAAAATTGCATTCATTAGGGGCATTTTTCATATACATTTAGGAACACTTGCATTTGTAGGATCATTTCATTCATCATCATTTAAGAACACTTGCATTATATATCCTCATTTAGGTGCATTTTCAAATCATTTAGTTACATTACACATTACATAAATCATATAGTTACATTAACATTATGCATAAGCATTAAAATCACCATCATAGACATAAAGCATTACATTATCACCTAGTATAATCACATTCATATTGTGCATCCATCATAGAAGCATAAAACATCATTTTTAATACATTTTAGGGCATCCATACATAAACATCACAAGTACAATATTTGCAAACATACATCTTGCATAAAAAACCACAAAACATGCATATAGCTAGAATCATATAAACTGCATTCATCAAAATGTATTCGGGCATCATCATAAATCATCAAAATCATAAAATTCCACATATAATGACATCAAAGATGAACATCATCGAAAGTAAGGGGTAAGGTCTCTGCAATGTCCAAAGGAACACATCAAGATATATCAACAGTACTTCATCAAAAGTGATACATATGTCCTCATCAAAAATCTGATGCAATCAACAAAGATCTAAGCATGACTATCTCCTGACTCTGTCGGGTGACCCATCAAAATATGACCACTTTTCCCTACACTTGTACCTATATCTATACTGGTTGATGGTCTTATACCATCACCTATCACTGCATCTGGTCCCCTCGGAGGTCTGGGAGATGGCCCTAATACACCTCTACTCTCAACCTATCGGGAAGTACCACCACTGACACATTGTGTATAAGAACGAGCACTCTGACCTACAGGTGATAACTCATGATATAAAGTATGATAGAACTATCCTCTCCAAATCTCCTCTCACAGATCTTGCATGGTTTGGAAATTCACTTGTTCTAACCATTGGGATATATCCTATGCTACTCCTTGCTGCTATATAGAATCATCTCTCTGAGTCCTAGTCACTACTAACTCTGCCTCCATGGCATGAATATTGTGATCTCTCTGTGACCTGGTAGAAGATAACTCAGTCTCAAGCCTCTGAATCCGTCCCTACAATAATATGATGTCTTCATGTGTTGTAACCAACTCCCCATGCAATCTCTACATATCCTGCTCGGGGATACCCCTCTGTAACTCCTATCCTGCACCTTGTACTATACCTGACCTAGTTCTATGAGATACCTGTCCATGATCTGGAAACAAAAATCTCATCCTCTCTACAATAGCTTCATCAAGATCACTGTCATCTCCTCCATGATCACTATCACCTCCTACATGATCACTGACATTTCCCCCGTGACCACCATCATCTCCTACATGGTCTTAATCATCACCACCAGTTTCTTGACCAATCACCCTACCACCTCTCCCTCTCACTGCTCTCGTTGGGATATCATCTGATCCTGCATCCTCCTCTATGCAATCTCTCTGTCATCCTCCATATCTCGTTGGTTGTGGAGGTTGATCCTCATCATCATCATCACTCTCCAAGGGACGCACTGGCTCATCTGGTGAAGAAAGTCATGGAAAGGGATGTGCCAAAAACCACTGTGTATACTCCTTTGTCACACCTGCATCCATCACATCATCCTCATAATCACAATAAATTGGAACTAAAGTGTGAAACTCATATATAGCTCTTCCAAATGATACACATGGTCCCCAAGCATGTTTCTCCTTTTGGGTACGTACATACATAGCTAGTCTCTGGGGCAAGCCCTGTATCCGTCCAAACTGACCCCATACTCTGGTAATGATGAATCTCTCAATAATATAAGGTCTATGACCAAGTAACCATCTCAATGTGAACATTTAGAGCACCTCTTGGTGATCCTCGCGCCACTCCTCACATCCTAGATTAGGTCTCCAACAGACAGTATCTAGATCATTAAGTTGTCTCCTCCAGTACTCTAACTTGCCCAACTTCAACTGGACAAGAAAACCACTATAACCATAAATAAAGGGTTGATCCTCCTCTCATTCTCTCTCAACAACTGGAAGATGCTCCCATACCCAAATCTTTAACACTAGGGCACCTGCTGATAAAGTTGTTACATGCTCGTAAACCACCTGATGCAGCTCATGATATAAATATGCTAGAATGCATATACCCCAAACAAAGCAGCATGGTCTCGCAAGCATATCCTCCAATAAGCTCCCCCACATAATGTGAAATCCATGTGCTCTCCGATCTGGCATGAGGAATCCTCCTATCAAGGCTGCAAGAACTGCAGGAAATGGGGCATACTCTCTCTACATCATCATATCCCAAGTCACTCTATAGCCTCTAATCTAATCATCATTAAAAAGTCAATGTACAATGACACCATCATCATATGGATCAAAGTGTACTAGCTCTACCATAGCCGGGATCCATAAAATCCAGTAAATATCCTCCAGTGTGATAGTCATCTCTCCGGTGGGAAGGTGAAAGGTATTATGGTCACTATGCCACCTCTCTGCAACTGCTGTCAAGAGTCCCCGATTCAGTCAAATCTGGGGCATACTCAAAAAATATCCTAACCCACATTGTTTGAACATGCATTGGTCCTTGGGGGATGAACGTGCAATCAATGATAGGGTTTTAAGGTATGTCACGTCATATTTATCTTATCTAGTTGAACTTGTTATAGTTAGACAATCAATCATCAATTTTAGATCAATTATTTTACGTGAATCACATCCTATTTTCTACTTGCTCATGTGAGATTTACAGGCTCTCGGTGAGTGCATCCAACAGTTTTTCCCTCTATATCATGAGGATGGAAAACATCATTTTGTATCCTATGGGGTTGACATCAATACAACATTGATCTATTTTTTATTATCCTAAACTGACTTATATTCTCACATACATCTATTCACTCAAATTTTGATAGCACAACAGTCACACATTTCAGGCCAAATCATTCCTATCACACAAATCAAGGCATTAGTACACACCTCTAATCTACAAAAGGACATGACAGTCAATGATTGACGAGTAACTCAATTGAACAATCACCATTTGAAAAGTTCATCAAACATTCAAAAATCAACAATCTATTGAAAATCACATCCAAATTGAAAAATTGACGGCCTCAATTGAAAAAATCAAAGATCGTCATCAAAAAGTCAATCAATCATCAAAATAAAAAAAATCAACACATTTTGAAAACTCATAAAAAAATCAAAAATCAAATTTAAAGAAAGAAAAAAAAATCATCAATCAAAAAATTAAATTAAAAAATAAAACAATAAAAAGTTCAATTTAGAGAATATAAAAAAAAAAACACACACACACACACAAAAAAAGAAAAAACCAAAAAGCCAAACCCTTAACCCCCCGCG
>MU228409.1:2877979-2898757 GCA_018584345.1 Thuja plicata
ATATATTTTCACTTTTTCACTTACCCCTTATACTCCCCCTTTTTTCAACAATGACAAAGGTTCACAAATTGGAATATGTACAAATGAATTACATACAAGGCTTACATTCAGTAAAATACATCCTTGAAGTTTTTCTTTGTTGTCTGTAATGACATCTCCCACAACTTCTTCAAATGGTTCATAGCAATGATCTTCCAATGTCTGGTAACCCAATTAGAGTTTATGCATTATTCACATTTTGTTTCATCACCTCTATTGTGGGGGCCAAGTATGTTTTCAATTCTATTAGTGTAATGACCCTCTTGTCTTGTTCTGGTGTAACTGCTTCACCTTGTGTGTGATCATTTTCACTTTGGCACAGTAATTTGATACAGAGCTTGTGATAGGATCAATATTTTCAACCAAGTTGTCAAGCTCCTTTTGTGCATCTTCTCTACTCTTCTCCAAATCCTTGGTAAAATCTAAAAATTTTGACACTTTGGTCAATAAGTGTCCAACCTATTCTAGTGTGTGCTTTGTTTGATCCACAAGTTCTGAAAGTGTCTGCTTGTTTTTAGAAATCTTTTTACCAACTTCACTATCCTTTTCTTCTCATAATGAGACTTGTAACCACCCTAATTTGGTCTGCTATGACTAAAGACCCTATTTACCCTAAGTGTGATCATACCCTCAATTATGTCCAAACGACTCTGTTACTGCTTGGCATAATTTTTCGAATCAAATTTAATGTCCTAGGTGATTTTTATCACTGAATTATATTAATTATTATAGCCATTCAACTCAAATCAATTCAAACCAATTAAATCAAATCAAATTCAAACATGGCTATAGTATTTAATTATAAGGGAATTAAATAAACCCCTAAATCAACTATCCACTTGCAAATAACCCATTCCCCTAGCCTATTTAATTTAATTAAAATGGCTATAGTCCCCTTAATTATTAAAAAGCAATAAAATTCTTAAATAATTAATATCTTATTTTTAATGAATTAAATAAGTTTAATTCATTTCATTTATATTCCCCTAAACCCCAACCTAACCTATCTCAACCACTTCTACCCTAGGTTCTAACCCATCTCAACCTATTCCCCCCATGCTAATCTAAACCTAATTCTAATTCTATCCTAAACCCCCTCCTAATGTTGTCACATTCCATTAAGGAATGATTAACTACTCAACCCACTTGAGAAAGTCAACTTTCTCAAGCATGACTTCTCTAAGGACCAACTTGCGAAGTTGAGCCTTACTACCTCCCATGCCTCTTAAATGAATTTCATTAATGACCCATTAATGGATATTCCCTCTTGCCCATCCCTCATTAATTCCCAAAGCATTAATGGATCTTACACCTCATTAATGACCTTCAAGGGCTCCATTAATGAACCTTGTCTCCCCTCTCTCTCTATCATTCCTCTATAAATTGAAGGGATTTGGAGCTCATAATAAGCCTCAATTTTTGAATAGTAGTGTTGTTATGCCAAGATTTTGAAGGAATCTCAAAGCATTGTTATGCTAACCATTCCTTCATAGCTTCATGCACACTCCATAGTTACTTTCTTATATGGTTATAATGCTCATTTTTAGACTAATATGCATGCTTAAGTAATTAAATAAGTTGTTTTAAACTTGAATCTTTCATGCTAGGTTGTTTATTGCACTGGTATTAGCATAATCTGAGGGCTGTTATGTTATTTTATACACTCATCCTAGTTAGAAACCAATAGGTCAATGTTAGGGTTTTATATGCTCATTAACCCTTGTTTCTCACTAACAGAATGACTTATTAAAGTGTTGTGTCGCAGGAAATAGGTGCACAAATATACACACACATTTCTAGCGCCCACCATGGGGCGTGATTTCCAACTTGGCCTCATTTTGAACCTATTTTTCACTAATTTTCATGCATATGATTTGGTTACAGGGTCGTTTCTGGTCATTCTGGATCGCATCCGGGATACGCCCTTGCACCGCAGAAAATGAGACTCGCATCCGAGATTTCCTAGATCATTTTTAGTTTAAGATCACATCTGAGGAGCATACTGTCGCATCTGGTAAGAAAGGTAACATATGGTATACTATATCACATTATGTTATTTTAGGCTCACATCTGGTTAGAAAATTTGCACAATTCATTTGCCTAACTCTAACATCTTGACAAGTTGTGTTTTTGATATTTTGCAGCCTAACAATTGTTTGCAGGTTGTTATTGAAGTTTTTTCATGGGAGTTAAAATAAAGGATACTAACTTAGTTTTTCAAGTTTCCAAACCCCCATTTTGACCTCTATTTACTTGCTTTAAACACTAAGAAACATTTTCCAATCTATCACTAAACTGACTAGAGGACTATGCTCTTTCCTTTTAAGGAAAATAAAAAACTCATAAATTAGTTTATGGGTTGAAAGGAATTTGGAGTTAACTGAACAAGAAAAATCTTATCATATAATCTCTTTTGGATCAGTAACTGAACAAAGAAAATCACTAAATTTGTGGGTTAAATGAACGAACACACTGTCTAATTTTGGGAAATAGAAATTGGACAAGCAACTCATTAAATATTGCGGTTAAATGAACAAAGCGAATCTATTTTCAAGAATCTTGCTTTCATTAAATAGGAATATCTAAATCAAACTTAAACTTTCTTTTTAGTTACACTAGAGGATTTTCTCTTCCTTCCAAGTGGGGGAATCAAAAACTCGATATGGGAGATGGAGTTGTGAGTGAAGTTGTTTGAGGGAATGAACAAGTGATTGAAGTGTTTTGGGAGAAAATGGCTTAGATTAGGAGAGTATGCTCTTCTTCTTTGGAAGAATAATAAATCTAGACCTCCAAAGCTCGTCAATCCTTTGTATGCATATTTAATAGTAGAGGGCCTGTCGGTTGAGGAAAAAATCACCAACCCTTCCAACTCACTATAAATAATTACATCCTCATAGGCCAAAGCCTCAGAACACAGAATCAGTTTTGTTCATAGAATTCTGACATCATTCTTTGAACATGCTTGGGTATGTGTAGAGCAGAGTCGTTTGAATCTTTCTTGTGAGACTACACATATTCAGGTACTCATAGGGCTATACGCCTCAATTTTTCCTTGTGCAATTCTATGGGGGACGGTTTTGAACAGATTGCCCAATAATAAACAACACTTGAACTGAAAGAATTTCTGATTCATCCCTAAAAGGGTGATAATCTTTGTGCAAGGCAAAAATTAATTGCCCAAAGACACTCATCATATCATGCCCTCACTTGCATTTGGATTCGGCTAATAAAACATCATGACTGGAGCCATTGCGTGCTTGGTGATGGCTGTATTCTGATTAGCATTTGAGTGTGTACCTAAGTCAATGAGCAAAGATTTTCATCCTCCACCTAGAGAATAGGAAAAAGATGAGTGTCTGTTTCACCCTCCTAACACTGCAAATTTGTTTAACGTGTTTGCAAAATCACTAAAAAGATAACATCTTCAAAACAAAAAACAACATTCAATCCCGAATCAATGAATGTGTTTTTCACTCACCGACGGGTCTCCAAAATTAAACTACAATCAGACAAACTTCACACACTTCCAAAAAAAACTTTTTAGAACTGATCAAAACTGACAGAGGCATCATAAAATTGCATCTCGTATGTCCTGTATCACATTCATTATACTACCTCGCATGTGGTCAGCACATAGTCACATCTAGGGTTTAGGCTCACATCTAGTGTCATCAGAAGCTCGCATTTGGGAGCTCACATCTAGGATTGTGGGCATTTACAAAATAGCTTCTTAGAAAGTCTTAGTTGATTAAGATACCCTTTTGGCTCTTTAGTTGGTTCCTATTGTCTTTTTTGGTCTTCCTGTTGAAGTTTCAAAACTTTTTCAAACGTCTACCTTGCATGCTTAGTCAGTCTTTTATGATCGGTTCAATACATGTGGTCTACCCGCTTCCTACCAACAACTTGGTTCCCAGCTCACTATCAGGGCAATCTAACCCTCTGACACTGGAATCATTTACGTCCACCAACAACAAATAGTTACTCTTACCTAGACACACCCACTTGAACGGTTTGAAATTCTCACTTGCACTATTGGGAAACATTGACAAAGTTGAGAAACAACTTCATGTTTAACACAAGACGCAACAAGTACATGTCTAAAGGATCAAAAGTGCCTCATAAAACACCACACTTTCAAGGGGAAACATCTCGTAGTTCCCTACTTGATCTAGACTCCCCACAAATGGATAGCGACACTCGCATATGGAGTGAGTCTTTTGAGGAATATAAAAATGGCAAAAAGCCCGAAGATACGGATGAGGAAGAAGAACCCAAGTTCAAATGTGCCTTATTTGAGTCTGGCAGTAAGAACAAAATCACTGAAGAAGAATATGAAAAACTCAAACTGACCAAGAAATTCCATAAAATAATGGAGAAGATGATTGACGAGGATAAAGAGAAATACTTCCTCAACCTAGCGTCCACAGGTGTCAAATTACCTAAGGATTATGATGTGGAGAAACTCAAAGAAAGGGAGGTACCAGCTCCTATATCCATTCTCACCAAGAAACTCACTTTGATGCAAACAGAGCTCACAAACCTCAAACAGGAGAAAGAGAAACCTAAAACAAAATACTCTTTGGACGCCATTTGTCCATTTCCTTTTGACAAGAGTATCACTATGGTCTCGTTTCCTCCCAACATGGCAAGACTGAAGTATGAAAAATACACAGGAGAAACTGACCCAAACAATCATGTGAGGTAATTTTGTGCTTTGAGCATAGAATACATCCATGAACCTACATACCTCATGCGACTATTTCCAAGAAGTTTAGGAGGTAATGCCATGGAGTGGTTCTCAAAACTGAACCCTAAGGTCAAAAAATTTGAGGAGTTGATCCAATGACTCATCCAACATTACTCCTACAACATCCAACATGATGTGACTATGATGGACCTATGTAATACCAAACAGAGAACTGGTGAATCATTTACACACTTCCTACAAAGGTGGAGGAACATTTTTGCACGATATTCAAGGGCCATTCCCGAATCATAGAAGATGGAGATCTTTGTTAATAACTTGGTGCCCAAATTGAACTACGCATTACAAATGCAAGACTCACCAAGCTTCGACAGAATGATTAAAAATACCCTCTGTATTGAGGAATTCATGGTCAAAAGAGGGGAGATCACCCTTCAAAATGAAAACAAAACCAACAACTCCAAGCCTAAATGGTGGAAGCAAAACAAGAATGTTGTTAATGACAGAGTGGTTGATGCCTCTAACAATAATCCTAAACCTGAGGTGTTCAATCTGACTAATAGCATGCAGGAAAGTAAGGACGCCAAGATCATGACCCCCATACCTAAAGCAAACAATGATAATGGCAAGGATCGGACATGGACTTCAAAACCCCAAAGAACTTTCACTCCTTTGGGAGAACCTCTCGAGACTGTTTTAAAAACACTATTGGATAACAAAGTTCTCACAATCCCAAATTCCAAAGCGTGGGAACCAATGGTCAAACCCAGGTGGTGGGATGATAATTCCTATTGTCTCTTCCATAAAATCAAGGGACACAAGACTAATAATTTCCTTAAGCATAAACATATCATCCAAGACCTCATTGAAGGAGGTAAGATCAAAGTAGACAGACACACTACCAATGTAGATCATAGAACATTCAACAAACCCTTTCCTAATTATTACAAAGGAGAAACATCTAAAGGGAAAGGTAACAAAGTCAACTACACCTATTCCAATAATGATAATGTGATCAATATGCTAGACATTAAGACCGAGTCAATCAATGTGGTCACAATCAAAGGTGTCTCATTCCACTCAAATTCTGTAACACGGATCCAAGCACAGGTCACAATCAAAGGACCCCCAAAACCAACACCGACATCTAAGGTTTATATTGTAACTATTCCTAAACCAATAGAAAAACATGTGGTTACTATTCCTGGGGAAAAATATGACATGGTTGACCAATTCCAACGAACCTCTGCCAAAATTTCCATTTTTGAGTTGCTGAAAATATCCACAATACATAGGAAAATTCTAGAACAGGCTCTACATGTTGCTAACGTCCCCAAGGATATTGATATAGACAAATTCCAAGTGATGGTCAATCACATCTCCACGCCACATTACCTCTCCTTTTCTGAAGAGGATGATAAGTCATTGACCCATCCACATAATCAACCCCTCCATATTGAATTCCTTATTCATAAATCTCGTGTTAGACACCTGTTGATAGATGGAGGCGCAGGATTGAATATCTATACACTAGATCTAATCAAGAGACTGGGTCTCTCAGAATAGACAATTGACTCTAGAGGAAAAATAACTATCAAAGCTTATGACGAGGAAGAGAGATCATCCAAAGGTCTTATTGTTCTACCTATCAGAGTCGGCCCAATTGAGAGGAATGTCAAATTTCAGGTACTGGATCTACCCTTATCCTATAATATCTTGTTGGGGAGACCATGGATTCATGAAATGCAAGTTGTACCATCTACTTACCACCAGTGCATAAAGTTCCCACATAATGGGGTGGAAGTGACGATTCCTGCAGATGCTAACTACAATTGTAATAATATTAAAGCTGGTAGTATGATATCGCATAACAAAGAGGCTATGGATGCAATTGCTCTTAAAACTACCAAGGACATGGTTATGAAGAGTTTTGGAAAAAACTTAAAACTTGAAGAGACAGGTATGGGAGAGCACAAGTTGGACCTAACTCCCTCACTGATAGAACTTCCAGTATCACCAAGATCCTATGGAAAACCTTTCTCAACATTCACACCTACAACATCCAAGGAGCCAAAAGTACATAAAGCAACTGGCATGGTAAAGGCATCCACATCTTCTTTAGATAACACAGAAGAACAGGCAGTCTTGGACTGGATTTACAAAGGAGAACCGGTGGAAACTGAGATCAAACATGTAGAGATATCCCCAGAATAGTATGGCAAGGGATATGATTTCCTCAAACAGATAGGATACAAGGGAAAAGGACCTCTAAATGATATAGGGTGAGGGCTTATTGAGCCTATACCCATTGATTTCTAGAATACTCAAGACAAAACAGGACTGGTTTTTAATACTAAAATTGATAAACCCGCTTCAAAAGGCAATCCACACTCAGATAAAGGAAGTGATGAAACAGATGAACTAGAGTAGAGGTCCTAAAAAAGATTATTACATGTTGGCACAAAGGATCCCAACTACCAAGGAGAATGATATATACCCAGCTTTGAGGTACCACAAGATCTTCACACTCCTTTATTAGCACAACCTCCCACTGAAGAGGTAGGAGACACCATAGTGGCTGGTCCAGAGATATCATTAATAGCAACAGTTACTCAAGAGACACCTCGACAATAGGATTTTCATCCTAACTGGGGCAATTGGTCACATTTTCATATATCCTTGATCTACCACACTTTGAACCACAAGTAGCTAACCGGGTGCACAAAATAATTATTGCTAAATACTTAAACAGATATGATGATTAGGTCACCGACTCTCATGACTATGAATGGGATGAGCTATCTGTCACCACTGAAGATATTGGAATAGATACAATTCACATGTTTGTGACACCCTTAGCTCCTTGTAAACAGTCTAACACTACTCCCAATGACACTGATAATCCTGAAGTAGAAGAAGAATTCCTTCCCCCGATCATTGATGAAGAAACTGGTGATCACATCAGTCTAGAAGAATTTCATAGGCTACAAGCAAGAAGCCTCCTTTTACAGAGAGATGATGATGAGATTTCTACTAATGAGTGACTAGAGTTTGGTCTGCATGTAACTAACAATGACCCTTTTAACAACGATCTCACTCTTATTGATCTAAACATTGAAGAAATTAACTTAACAGACCATGTCATGTCGGTTAATGGTCTTGATGCTAACGTGATGTTGTCCTTCCCAGAGATTGACTCCCTATCATTGGTACTTCCAGACCTAATTGATTGGACTAAAATAGATCCTACTCCTATCCTCAACTTTCCCAATGACTATACACTAGCTTGTTATCTCAATGCTTGTAAACCTTACCCTTCTTCCACCAAAGCAAGGAGTGAGAACATGTCACAGGAGGATATCAGGTTTCTCAGTCAAAAACTAAAAAATAAAAAGAAAAAGAGGACTAATGGTGAAAAACACTCTGTGCCATTATCAAAACCCAAAATAGTAAAGAGAAAAGACGCATCCAATGGTGAAAACCTCTCAGAGGCGCCAAAGGATGAGACTCTTGATATCCTCCCCGATCACTTTCAGGAAAGATCTTCAGTACTGATTGAACCAACACAGCCAGTAAATTTGGGCACTGTTGAAAATCCTCAAATAGTCCACCTTGCACAATCTTTATCAGAAGAGGAGAAGACACGGTTCACAGAATTCCTGAAAGAGAAGAAGATTAACTTTGCATGGTCTTATACTGATATGCCTGGACTAGATCCTACTCTAATCATGCATCACTTATCTATAGCTCCTGGGATGAAGCCTATGAAACAAAAACTTAGAAAGATGCATCCTCATGTTGCATTATTAGTAAAAGCAGAGCTAGAGAAGTTGTTGAAAGATGGATTTATCATAGTCATTGCCTATGCAGGATGGATCTCCAATGTAGTCCCTGTGTCTAAAACTGATAAATCTATCAGGATATGTATGGACTTCTGAGACTTGAACAAAGCATGTCCAAAAGATGACTTCCCTCTACCTAACATTGACATGATCATAGACCTCATAGTAGGCTACCAGATGTATTCTTTAATGGATGGATTCTCGGGCTATAATCAAATCAAAATTTCCCCTGAGGATCAAGATAAAACTGCATTTACATGCGCATGGGGCACCTTTTGCTGAAATGTCATGCCATTTGGGTTAAAGAATGCTGGTGAAACATATCAAAGAGCCATGACAACTATATTCCATGACATGATGCACAAGAACATGGAGGACTACGTGAATGACACATTGGCTAAATCCAAAGAAAGAGGTACTCACATTGCTAATTTACGAAAGATATTGGATCGAATGGAGAAATTTCAACTCAGGCTCAATCCAAAGAAATGTGCCTTTGGGGTCCAATCAGGGAAGCTCCTATGATTCATTGTTTTAGGAAAAGGAATTGAGGTAGACGCTGCTAAAGTTAAGGCTATACTAGAGATGGCTCCTCCACGCAATATCAGTCAAATGAGGACACTACAAGGAAGACTCTAGTAAATTAGGAGATTCATGTCACAACTTGCAAATAGGGCACAACCCTTTACTAAATTACTACATAAAGGGGTTACCTTCAAATGGGATGAGCACTGTGAAGCCAACTTCAGGGAATTGAAAGGATACTTGGCTACTCCTCCTATTCTTATGGCACCTATTCATGGAAAGCCAATACTCCTCTATATTTCAGCTACAGGGACATCATTAGGAGTCTTATTAGCTCAAGAAGATGAAACAAAGAAAGAAAGAGCTATCTACTACATTAGTAGAACACTAGTCGCCTATGAGCTCAATTACAACATTATTGAAAAAGCATGCTTAGCAGTCATCTTCGCATCACAAAAATTAAGACACTACATGCTCTCTCATATAGTGAGGCTCATTGCTAAGATAGATCCTCTAAAATATCTCCTAAGCAGAACAACATTAACAGGGCATTTGGCAAAATGGGTCCTGATTCTAAGTGAGTTTAACATTGAATATGTAGAACGGGGAGCTATCAAAGGACAGGTCCTTGCAGATCAATTGGTTGATTCACCACTCCAGGATGATGAACCTTTAATGATTAAATTCCCTGATGAAACAATCATGCATCTAACTAAATATCCATGGAAGATGTACTTTGATGGTTCATTCACTCAACAAGGCTCTAGAGCAGGGGTCCTATTTATAACTCCTCAAGGTTACAAGATTCCCAAATCTTACAAATTCATGTTTCCATGCACCAACAATATTTCAGAATATGAAGCATTGGTAAACGGTCTTAAGCTACCTATGGAGTGGAAGATTGTAGAGTTACACATGTATGGTGAATCCCAACTAATTATCAATCAGGTCAATGGGGAGTATCAAACAAAAGATGAGAATTTGATGCCCTACAAGAAACTAGTTGATGACCTGAAGAAATACTTTGTATTCATCACATTCCAGTAGATACCAAGATCAGAGAACAAAGTTGTAGATGCTATGACTACCTTGGCATCCATGTTACAACTAGAAGAACATCAATTCCGCTATGACTTCTTGGTGGAAGAACTATCCTATCGTGCCTTTGATACCCCTGAATATCAAGTCATATGTGCTTTGAACACACTAGACCAATCTCGGTATGCCAATATCATTGCTTACCTTTTTAACCAAACCATCCCTAAAAATCTATCCAAAAATGAGAAAAGATCCCTGATTAGGATAGCATCGTGTTACGTCCTCATAACTAACAACCTATATCAACGAAGTCTCAATGGTACACTTCTTATATGTTTAGAACTTGAAGAGTCCGACTGTGCATTAAAAGAAGTCCATGAAGGTGTATGTGGATCACACTCGAACAAATTTTCATTAGCAAAGAAACTGCTTAGAGTAGGCTATTACTGGCCTACCATGGAGAAAGATGCTATTCAATTCTCAAAAACCTGTCATAAATGCCAGACACATGGAAATATTATCCATGCTCCTGCCAAAGAACTTATACCTTTCATAACACATTGGCCATTCCAGCAATGGGCCTTTGACTTGGTTGGACAAATATATCCTAACTCTTCAAATGGACACAAGTTCATCATTACGGCTACTGAGTATTTCACAAAGTGGGTCGAGGCTTTTCCGCTAATCAAATCCACTGGCAAACAAGTGGCTATGTTCATTCTAAACTACATTATTTGTAGATATGGGATACCCTCTTCAATTGTAACAGACAGTGGGGGCCAATTTAAAAATCAAGACATTGATGACCTTCGCGAATAGTTCCATATCACTCAACATTTCTCCTCAATCTATTACCCTCAAGGTAATGGACAGGCTGAGGCATCAAACAAAAATATTCTAAAAATCCTACACAGAACTATAAGTAAGTATAGCTGAGACTGGTATCTACAAATAAATTTGGCATTATGGGCCTACATAACAAGCATAAGAACACCAACTGGAGCCATGCCATTTTCTCTAGTCTATTGTGCTAAAGCAATACCACCTATTAAGGTTGAAATCCCATCTTTGCGGATATCTTTACAAGGTCTGGTTACTGATGAGCAGTACCGCATTGATCGGGTGAATTATTTAGACCTACTAGATGAGCGCAGACAATACGTGTTTGACCATCTAAAAGTATACCAAGCACGTATGTCCAAAGGCTATAATAAGAAGGTCAAACCATGCAAATTTGAAGTGGGAGATCTCGTCCTAAAAGAGAATCCTAAGAACCAGCCTAATAGAGAATAGAAAGGAAAGTTTGAACCTAACTGGCTGGGACCTTATGTTATCACTGGTACTTTTGGGACTGGAGCTTATCAACTAGCTACACCTAAGGGAGATGTTCTTCCAGATCCTATCAACACTCTACATTTGAAGCGGTTCTACGCTTGATGTTTGGCTAGCAGAGCCTGTACAACAGAAAGTTTTTACAAAATACTAAAAACATTCAGAAAATTGATCCTAATGAAATCCAAAAATAGTGAAAAGGTCCTACAAAAAGGGTATCCTTGGTGAAAACCTGGCAAATAGGCCCCTTGATACTACAAAAACATTCAAAAAAGCAAAAATAGCAAAAAAATTAAAAAAGAGAAAAGTGCCTTGATGAGCACCTAGTAAAACAATCATCTTGGTAGCAAAAAGAAAAAAAAAGAGAGATCTTGCCAAGTGGTGAAAACCTGGCAATCAGGCGTCACTTGTGTTCTGCACTCCATCTATCAAAGCATTGCTGACACTAGCCCTTCATAATTACACCTGTGCTCCAAACACTAACTTCATTTCCTAAATGGCTATCATATCCTTGCTTGGGATTTGTCTGCATTTACGTCTTAGGAATAAGTCATTCTACACTGGGGGCGTCTTTTCTAGCATGGTAGGTTGCAGTTGCTAGGTTGCGGTTGCTAGGTTTGCCTCGGAAACACAATGTTTCTTGATACATGCAAAACAATGTCACTTTTCAAAACAAGGGTGTCTTTTCAAACATCACATATCTAGACATGAAATTTACATTAATG
Organism: Thuja plicata; assembly: GCA_018584345.1. Lineage (NCBI taxonomy): Eukaryota > Viridiplantae > Streptophyta > Pinopsida > Cupressales > Cupressaceae > Thuja > Thuja plicata. The sequence goes on from MU228409.1 coordinate 2,890,186, forward strand.
GAGTTCCTACAAGGCTATATTGGATCAAAAACATGAATGGATTATCCTATCAATGCACAGGCATGGAAACACCATATTGGTTGTATTCTAATTTTTTGATTGATGAATCTTTACTATGTTTGACATATGAATGAACAAGTACTACTTAAACACGCAGTTTAATATTGGTTTGATTATGATTATTTTATGTCCTGATTTAATGTTTTCAACTAGGGACATCTAAGTAATTATAAATTGTATTTGATTGATTCACAACTGATGATTTATTATGTCTTCTTAGTTACTCAAAGACGTCTGCGCAAAGACAAAGAGTCGCAAGGACAGGGGGCATAATGTTTTCTTGGTTTTCTGTGTATGGTGATTGTTTCAAAAGGATCCTATAAATTTCACCTAACTTGGATGTTTATGGTAAGAGCTACCACTATGGGTGGATAGCCGCATATATCTCAATCTTTGTTATGTGTAAACTACGGTGAGGTTGAAACAATTCCCTTATCTATTTTTCTGATCCAGATTCTCACTAAGGTATACGAAGCATAATGTACCCAAGGATATGAATTTTCAAGGTCATTGCGGGTCCAATATCTTGCCTTACACAGAATCTGGTATAGTAAAAGGAAGGTGACTATTTTGTTATCCTGGCTTCTATGCTTTGATGCCTAAGTCTATTTGTGACATTTCAATAAAACATAGTATTCATACTTTCATAATATCAGTTGGTATTAGTGATGGTTGTACTATTAGGTGGTATACATTCTGAAAGAGTGCCCAATGATGATAAAAAGATATACATTTGCATACCAGTGAAAAAGTCCTCAGAGTCTTCATATCATTACATTTTTGACAATTGAATGGAACATAAATAAGAAAGGAGAAGCATTAAAGGCATTTTGAGCTCCAAATTAACTCATTTTTTCCTCTTCTAAATCAAGTTAATTACATCATCCATATTACTGATATATATATATATATATATATATATATATATATATATATATATATATATATATCATTGCACATCCATAGCATACATTTTACATTCATAAATAGAAGCAACAGGAAAATACCAAACCAAAGCATCCATGTATTGCATTTTTACTTTTACATCCTAAGTGCATCCATACATTTTAATTGTATAAAGAAAATAAAAAACATACATTTGCATCTTCACATAAGTATCATTTTAAAACATATTTATATCAGTGATCAAATCAAAAATGATGTTATCATCTAAATCTAACTCATCACGAGACCAAGATATCATCACATATGCAAATCACATCTATCATATCTACCAAAGAAAATAGAACTCATAAAAAATGTTAGAATCAGGAGCAAGTGCATCATATATATATCTCTCAAAACAGGATCCACAGATCAAAATATGACACAAGTCTACATAAAGAGTATCAGTGAGACAGAATGAATCAGATATACATGTATGAGTGTCATATACAAAAGAAGATCTCAGAAGGATCCAGATATACAATGTGAACTCAGATATACAAAATATGACAATATAAATCAGCTCTGGATCCTCCCCTCTCCCTGATCTAGAGGAGGAGGAGGCATGGCCCCCTCTGACTACTGAGCCAACTGAGAAAATGACACTGCTCTCTACCCCTCTGGCACGACCGCATGATAAAGAGCATAGTAGTATGTGGCCCTCTGTCCCTGATGTGTGGTTGTGCGAGCATGTATATCTCTCTCTACTTGGAGTCTCTCCATTTTCCGTCCCTGTCTAAAAGCAAGGCATCTGATATAGCAAGTATAGACTTTGTTGTTGCGGCTCTCCCCTCTAGAGCTATAATCTGTGCCCTCAATTTCTCTCTCTCCTACTCACACTATGAAAGAGCATCACCATCCCTACCAAATCCCCTGCCTAACTCATGTCCAGACGACCTATCCTTTGATCTATCATGTCCGCTATCAGGCTGTCTCTGTGGCAGTTGTCTCTGCTGCCTCTACTTCTCTCCTGTAAGTTATGGACCATGATCGATCTGAGGAGAAACAAATATAAATCGGGTAGGCCGACCCTCTCCACTCCCACCGGCAACATCTGCATGGCCACCCATTGCGCCCCCACCCCTATCATCTCCACCATCGCCCCCCTCATCTGGAGGAGGATGGCTGCCATCTCGGCCTCCATCTCTACCTCCATGCCAACCACCACCCCTATCTATCTTTGCTCCTCCCCTCCCTCAGGTAGGATGATCATTAGGATCATAATCTAAAGGCTCCTCTATGCGTAGAATAACCTCCTCTGACACTGTGAAACGAGGAAATGGATACTGAAGCATCTCTGTGGCATATCCATTAGAAACACCTGCATCGGCCACATCAAGGCGGAGATCCCAGTCTACTCCAACCATATCATGAATCTCCTGATGCACAGTCTCGTATCTCAACTGGGCACCCCACAATGGTGCCTCATCTTAGATCCATGCATAAACAGTAATATCTTGTATCCTGCCCTGCCGTCGGCCATATTGTCGCAACACTCGGGTGTGAATAAACTACTTTATAACATATCTGGTCCTCCCAATAAGATATCGGCTCTGAAATAAAAATGGTACCTGTTGTGCATCTGAGGTCCACTCCTTACAGTCTAAATATGGTCACCAAATGACCTCAGTCATATCATCAAAGAGCCATTGCCAGTACTCTACCTTTCCCAGATGGGGCTGTTGAATAAGGCCTGCATAGATGTATACGTAAGGCTGCTCAGGTACTCATTGTCTATCTACAATCGGCCAAGTAATAGGGATGTGCTCCCAGGCCTAGATCTGGAGAATCAAAATGCCAACAGTCATCCTTTGAGTATAATGATATACTATCTCATGCAACTCTCACTACATATGGGCTAAAATACAACTGCCCCATGCAAATCTCCATCTATGGGTAACCATCTGCTCTAGCATATCTACCCAGCCCACCATAAAACCATGCTAACCCCTGTTTGGCATTAGGATGCCACCTATCAGACCTGCTAAGTACATGGATAATCGATCATTATGATCAACCATATAATCCCATGAGAGATATCTGCGATCAATCATTTTGTCCAGAAAGTATCAGCGAGTTGTTCCAATCGCTACGGCTATCCTCACCTTGAAGCGCACCTCATGAACCATAATCAGAATACAGAGTATCTGCCATACATCCTCCAAAGTCACTATGATCTCCCCAGTTGGCAGATGGAAGGTGTTGTGCTCTAAGTGCCATCTCTTGGCAAGAGCAGTCAACAACCCTCGGTTTACCCCTATCTCGGGTAAACCTATCAAAGAACGTAATCCACATCGAATCACTGTAGTCTACTAATCATTACAGAGCAGTCTAGACAAAGAGAGAACATGCCCTGGATATGTGCCTCTAAAAGAAACTACCTCAAACTGGGTTTGTTTTGACAAATACAATGATAAATCAGTATTATATCTATAAAAGAGATGCAGAAACTTGATCAGCTAAGTGATTCAAGGTCCGCAACACGCAAACAGGTCAAATGGATAAACTTCTTGAGTCTACAAATGAGATGCAATTCTGAACAAAGAGGGTGCGATCTCTTTTACAAGATGCGATTAGGGGTATACCAGATGCGATGGAGTATACTAGGTGTGATCCCTGATATACGGGATGTGACCCTAAATGTAGGGTCCAATCTTTAAAGGATAGGGTACGACACAAAATCAAATATAAACAAAAAACAAGGCAAAAATAGGCACACAAGATGCAATCCAGGATATCCTGGATGCGATGCAAAAATCTGGAAAAATTGGATGTGATTCAGGAAATCCCAGATGCGACACGGGTTTTGCAGGGTGCGATCCAGAATCCTGGATGTGACCCAAAATTCAACTGGCTGTAAAAGCTACAAAAATGCGTGAAATTGAAATTTGCAAAATTCACAAGGTAGTTTTACGAGCACTTACCGGAGGTGGGTAGTCGGTCGGGTGCTGATGTCGACGATTCATCTTGAAATGATGCTTCTTCACAGGGACTACAATCTTCTCTACAGAGCGCTTAGAATTACTACGGAGGAAAGTGAAAATGAATAGTGAAATGATAAATTTTGAGGCTTATATTGATCTTTTGAGCCATTTAGGAGTTTAGAAACTCCTCCAAGGCAACTACAACTACATTTTTTTTCTCTTTTTAGTCAATCGGGAACCAAATCAAAGGTGCCTAAGATGTTTTTATGCCGCATAGTGCCATTTTTGCACATTTTATCATAAATCTTGGTCTAACCCCATTTTATCTGTCTCATCACTCACATTTTCACGTAATTAACTTGGTACTAGTGTGTTTATTTTTAAACACACCATCTTTTTTTCCACTTCTTCTACTCCATTCTTTCTTGCCCTAACCACTTCTTCCAAGTGATACATTCTTTCAACTGAGGAATTTTTTTATTTTCCTTCAATTTCGTTCCCAAGGGGGCATGATCACACTATCATCAATTAAATTTTTTCTTGAAACAGCATTAAAATGACTTCTTTATCAAACAAACTAGGGGCATAACAGTTTCCTTGACTAAGTCAGAATTGTTAGATAAAAAGATTTGGTTCTCATAAGTAGGATATCTTGCGGCCCCTCATTTTAAAATATTCTTATTAAGCTCCTGGTAGCTTCTTACTGACTTTTGGATGACAACCAAATTCAGTATCAGTATTGTCAATCTTTGGACGACAACCAAGTTCAGAATTGGTATCTTTAAAAATCTTTTATTGACCTTTGTACAACAACCAAGTTCAAGGTCGATTCTATTAGTTTAGTTCGATCAAGTGTGAGACTGATCTTATCAACATCTCGTTCGACAACCAAGAATAGAATTCTCAATCTTTCTGAAGTCAAAAATCAAAAACTTTCTTTGAATCAATACGCTACTCGCACATCAATTCAAAGAGGGGAAAATGAAACCACCCTAATTTGGTCTGCTACGACTAAAGACCCTATTTGCCCTAAGTGTGATCATACCCTTGACTATGTCCAAACGACTCTGTTACTGCTTGGCATAATTCTTCGAATCAAATTTAATGTCCTAGGTGATTTTTATCACTGAATTATATTAATTATTATAGCCATACAATTCGAATCAATTCAAACAAATTAAATCAAATCAAATTCAAACATGGCTATAGTATTTAATTATAAGGGAATTAAATAAACCCCTAAATCAATTATCCACTTACAAATAACCCATTCCCCTAGCCTATTTAATTTAATTAAAATGGCTATAGTCCCCTTAATTATTAAAAAGCAATAAAATACTTAAATAATTAATATTCTATTTTTGAATGAATTAAATAATTTTAATTCATTTCTTTTATATTCCCCTAAACCCCAACCTAACCTATCTCAACCACTTCTACCCTGGGTTCTAACCCATCTCAACCTATTCCCCCCATGCTAATCTAAACCTAATTCTAATTCTATCCTAAACCCCCTCCTAATGTTGTCACATTTCATTAAGGAATGATTAACAACTCAACCCACTTGAGAAAGTCAACTTTCTCAAGCATGACTTCTCTAAGGATCAACTTGCCAAGCTGAGCCTTACTCCCTCCCATGCCTCTTAAATGAATTCCATTAATGACCCATTAATGGATATTCCATCTTGCCCATCCCTCATTAATTCCCAAGGCATTAATGGCTCTTACACCTCATTAATGACCTTAGGGGGCTCCATTAATGAACCTTGTCTCCCCTCTCTCTCTCCCATTCCTCTATAAATTGAAGGGATTTGGAGCTCATAATAAGCCTCAATTTTTTAATAGTAGTGTTGTTATGCCAAGATTTTGAAGGAATCTCAAAGCATTGTTATGCTACCCATTCCTTCATAGCTTCATGCACAATCCATAGTTACTTTCTTATATGGTTATAATTCTCATTTTTAGACTAATATGCATACTTAAGTAATTAAATAAGTTGTTTTAAACTTGAATCTTTCATGCTAGGTTGTTTATGTCACTAGTATTAGCATAATCTAAGGGATGTTATGTTATTTGCTACACTCATCCTAGTTAGAAAGCAATAGGTCGATGTTAGGGTTTTATATGCTCATTAACCCTTGTTTCTCACTAACAAAATGACTTATTAAAGTGTTGTGTCACAGGCAACAGGTGCACAAATATACACACACAAGACTCAACAAACTTCATTGTTGTAGTCTCACTGTCAGCAGTTTGATTAGCTATGGCCTTAATCAATGTGTCCATCTGCTCAATAACTGTTGCATCTATGTCATATGCCACTTTTGGAATTAGACCTGCTAGAATATCTCTAGCTGTCTTCAACACTATATCCTTCCTCTTCTTCTTTTTTACCTTTTCTCTTTGTGCCTTCAGCATCAACTGTTCAGGGAACCTGAGTATTTCCTTAGGGCACAATTTAGTGATATCAATCGGGGTCTGACTATCTTCATCTTCTTCTTCTTTCTCTTCTTCTTCAATCATGGGTTTGATTTTCTTATTTTCACTTGTTCCTCCTAAACTTAACTTCCTTTTCACTGAGAGTTTATCCTCAATCTTTTTGAGACTTTCTTCTTTCTTCCCTATCTACGGTTCTTCAGTCTGTACCTATACCTTTGGTGCATTCTCTTCCATAGGAGTATATGTTGGAAAGTGGCCTGATCAACATATTTTTTAGGTTGTCATTTATGGCAACACTACTCATTGGCATGGTCACTTGGACTACAATCCAATTTTGGATATCTAGTTTTCTAAAAATGACTAAGTCCAAGATGCAGTTAACATGATACAATCACACAGTTTTGATCAGCAAGCACCATATGCATCGAACTAAGTTATGTGAGCTTAAGGAAGTGTACTATGGGATAGTATAGACCTTCAATTAATGTCACTTGGCTTTTAGAGTTGACTAGAAAGAGTTACAACATGTTGAAGTTAGGTGAAGACAATACAACAACAATACATGGTAGATGAATGGTCACGATGATTAAGGGAGTAGTTTGAGGAACCCAGAAGTGCTAGTTTAGATTTGGACTGGATCCTACCCTAATTTGTTGAAGTGTGATTTCTGACTATGCATTTTCTATTTGGTTAAATGTTGGACATGTGTTATGATGTTCTTGTGAGCCGAATGGAAGAACCTTTTTGAGATCGAGTGTATAAATAGATTAATTTTATGATGTGAAGAAGTGTGTGAAATGTGTAGATTCATTTTGATATAACTAGGACTACTTAAGTATATTAGATGCTTGTATTGTTCATTTTGATAAACTATTGTAACAGATCATTTTTTATTTGTAAGAGCAGTGTGCTCATTGTATACCCCTAACAGGGTTTCTATCCTTTAAGATGGATATGTACTAAACGTAATATTTATCTCCTAATAGGGCTAGATATCCTAACAGAGACACTATACTTCTTAGTCCATCATTTCTAGTTATCATCCACACTGGGGTTTTCCCTTAGCCAGGGTTTCCTCGTGAACAAATTATGGTGTTATGAGTTATCTACTTTATGTGCATGTTCTATTTATTTCAGTACTTGCATGGTTATGTTTAAATTGGTTAAATCTATTTTTAAACTGTTGTAATATTGATTCACCTCCCCCCCCCCTTCTCAGTATTGATTAATCCTAACAATTGGTATCAGAGTGTGACCCTTGGAGAGAAATTCTAACAGCTTAAGGGAGAACCAGATGGATTCAAGTAGTTTGGAAGAGACCTTCGAGGTAGCACTTGAAGACCTTGATAAGCAAAAAGCTGAAAAATAGTGATTTGAAATTCAAACTGAGAAGAGATAAGGGATTCATAAAGAAACTCAAGGAACAACTTGAACTTTCTAGGAACCAAAGGAAAGACCTTATGGATAAAATTCAAGATGAATCTGATAATGATTCATCTTATCAGATCAAGTTGCTTGAATAGGAAAAAGAAGAATTGTAATAGGAACATGAAACTAATTCTATTTAGACGGCTAAAGAACTTCAACAAGAGAGAGATGGAAAAACCAAAATTGAAGAGATCTTAAAGAATGAAAATGTTCAGATGGAAAATATGCAGTTTGAACTTGATGATTACATAATCAAGTATCATGAATTACATAAATACAACCAAATCATTAAAGGAAAACTTGTTGAAGCAAAGAATCACATTGAAAAGCTTCATGCAAGCAGTGACAAGATTGATGAACAGAGGGAAAGACAAAAGCCTAAAGGTGACATGAGAGGATTTGTCTTTGACAAAGATGAATGCTCAAATTCTTGAGAAATATAGTTTGAAGGAAAATCAATTGAGACACTTAATCAACAGGAAGATCCTATATAGCAAGAGGAACCAAGAGAATAGTGTTACTCCATATGAGTTTAAAGGTTGTCATTGTGTGTGTGTAAATGGGTACCTGTTGAAAGTGACACAAACACTCAATAGGTCATTGCATTAGCTTGTAAGGTTAGTAAAAATGTTCAAAATCACTAATATCAGCCTATTGCCTTCTAACTAGAAAGAGTATGATTATTTGCATATTTAGCCCTCAGAAATATGCTCAAAATCAGTGACCAATACTATCCTAGCATGAAGGATTTGATTTGAATTTAAACTAAAAATGAG